>KN832872.1:2218095-2519252 GCA_000827325.1 Oidiodendron maius Zn | reverse complement strand
ATTATAATTATATCTACTTTATTCTATAGATATCTAGATATATAGATAGATAATAAGCTTAAATAGAAGGACTATATATAGTATATATAATAAAGAGCTATTAAGAGGCTTACTATACTATTCTCTATAATATCCTTAATATAGAGTACTAATCTTAATACTCTCTAGTAGGTATATTAGACTATAATCTTACTCTAGATACTATATAGATACTTGATATAATATAGAACTAGACTATATTATCTATCTAGAAAACTATATATAAATAAATCTAGAATAGTATATTTCCTAGTTTCTATATAAAGACAAGCTATCTAAATTATTATAAGAGTATTCTATACTATTATAGCAAATACTATAGAAATTAAGGTATACTTTATACCTCTAGACTAATAGATAGAAAAGGCTAGTCTCTATACTACTCTATATATAGTATCTTTATTACTATATAAATTAATCAAATCTAACTAGAAGGATTCTAAGAAAAGCCCTTTATATTATTATACTAAAATACTATAGATATATTATAAAATCAGCTATATTAATTTAGAATACTAATATCTATATATTATTATACTCTAGTAGAAGCTACTAGTTATAATAGTTCAGGAAGAATAGAGATCTAGATCCTTAAGATAGAGTATAGTACTAGATATAAGGTATATTTAACTATTAACTAAGATAACTAAAAGAACAAGTTAAGGAGTAAAAAAGAGGATAAAAGTAGAGCTCCTTATATATAGAAGGGGTTTATTAGATAACTTATAGAAGTATAATTACTACTATACTAGTAAACTACTAGCTAATCTAGCTAGGTTTATTATATTACTCCTTTCTTTTAGAAGCTTACTCTTAAGCTATATAATAAAAGTCAATTTAGTAGTAATAGAAAGTAACTAGAAATAAGAATTAAGTAATAATTAAAGGTTATCTAATAATAAAAATAGAATAATAATAAACTTTAAATAGTAGTAATAATTAAACAGTAATAGTTCTAAAGAGAGTAAAGGCTATAGAGTTAATAGTCTAGTATAATAGTAGAGAGCTAGGACTAGAGCTAGGATTAAAGCTATAGCTTAACTTTATAGAGACTTAGCTTCTATATACTTTAGTTACTAATAAGTATAAGCTCTAGTAGTTAGAAGTTAGTCCTTTCTTGCCTTTTATAGCTAGATTAAGCTTAATATATATTAGTATAAACATTATTATTTAGATAGTTTTCTAGTTCTTTACTTTATTTATAATAGTCTAGCTAGTATTCTAGGTTTACTAGAGATTCTATAGCTTTTAAGTATTAATTATAGAAGGCTTTAATCTTATATAGAGTCTCTTTAAAACTCTTAATATTATAAAATATAGAGTTATAATTAATACCTTTCTATTTAGTCTAGTATTAGAGCTTCTAATACTTCTTATAGCTCTAGAGTATTTAGTTAACCTTCTACTTCTACTTCTAGTTATATATTATAGATAGAGAGGGTTCTTAATATTACTCTAATAGAGGGTTCTCTAGATCCTTATATAAGAGATCTAGTATAAATATATTATACTACTTATTATTATCTAATAGCTTAAGCTAATATAAGTATCTAACTTGCTCTATAATCTTATATAGACTCTTATTCTAATACTCTAGCTTTTAACTAGAGTATTTACTTATCTAGTTCCTTATTAATATTTATACCTTATCTTCTATCTAAAAGTCTATAGATTAATAGTACTTATTAGCCTAGATCTATTACTTCTTCTAAGCCTTAGCTATACTATCTCTATATTACTTCTAGACTTTATAGATCCTCTTAATCTGCTTCTAGATATCCTACCTTACCTTATAGATATATTCTAAGACTATAATATTATCCTATAGATAATTCTAGTTAATATTTATTTATAGCTAGTAGTCTAACTTAATCTAGAAGGATAATAATCCTATTAAGTTATATAAAAGGGTTATAGCTATATAATCAACTATATTAATTAAACTAGACTAGTTATTCTAGAAAGTATTAATAAAGGGTTTTAACTATTAATTAATCTACTAGTTTATATTCTTAGTCTATCTATTAGTCTAAAGGTAATAAGCTATAGAAAGCTTTAATTTAGTATTTAGTAGTTAGTAAAACTCTTTCTAGAATACTAATATAAATTATAAACTATAATCTAAGACTATAGTTATTACTAGTCTATAATATTTATATATATACTTTAAGTAAAGCTAAACTATTACTTAAGTATCTACTAACTTATTATAGAGTATTGAAACTAGTCTCTTATCTAGTCTATCTATAAAGATATAAACTATATTTATACTATCTTAATTAGAAGATATATCCTTAAAATCAATTAAGATATATTACTATAGTTAATCAGGTATTAGTAAAGGGTATAATAGCTCTAGAGTCTTATCTTAAGGGATCTTTAATTTATAGTAGATATAGCAATTATTAATAAAGTAGTCTATATTATTGTCTATCTCTATCTAGTAGTATCTTACTCTAATTAAAGCCTTTATCTTACTCTAGTCTAAATAGGCTATAGCTAGACTATAGTATATAGCTATAATTAGATCTATATAAACTAATTCAGCTACTACTAGCTTACTATATCTTTTAAGTAATCTATTCTTAAAGGTATATTCTCTTTTCTAGTCTATAGCTAGCTTATATATAGGCTTTAGTTTAGATATAGTCTAGTTTACTTAAAGGATCTTATTAATTAAGTCTAGTTATTCTATAATTAGTAAGAGAAAAAGAGCTATCTAGTTTACTTCTAGCTTCTATATAATCTATAGATCTAATTAATCTAAAGGTAATAAAACCTGCTTTTAGTTATTATACTTTATCTAGTTTAAAACTTTCTTATTAAATTATATTAAAAGGTCTACTTTATTTAATTTACTTAGCTTATATAAGATTTTAAAGTAATATTATAAAAGAATCTCTATTTATCTAGTCTAATAAACTAAGAGTAGTTTAATAGATATAAAGTACTTAAAAGTCTTATAGTCTATAATAATCTAGATCTAGTCTTTAGTTCCTTCTAGCTCTATATACTAATATTCTAATATTTAGACAATAGCTAGTATCTTTTTATTATAGATTAAGTAGTTTATCTTAACTAGAGCTATAGTCTTTAAGAAGTATCTAACTAAATACTATTCTCTATTAAGTCTCTTCTAGAAGAATACTACTAT
The DNA here is from genome assembly GCA_000827325.1 of Oidiodendron maius Zn. Lineage (NCBI taxonomy): Eukaryota > Fungi > Ascomycota > Leotiomycetes > Myxotrichaceae > Oidiodendron > Oidiodendron maius. Next base: position 2,516,059 of record KN832872.1, on the reverse strand, counting down.
AACTACTATATTAGATATATCTATCTCTAGAAGATATTAACTATCTATATTATAATAGACTAGAAGAGATATACTTATTAGTATATATTTAAGGGTCTTAAATATCTAGATATAGAACTAGTTAAAATTAAACTTATAATCCTTATAAGTTAGATAAGTTAGAGGAGTAATAATCTAGCTATAGTTATAGATAAACCTATAGTAAAAGTTATAAAACCTAAAGAAAGATTAGATACTATTAATAGTATAAAGGTATATCTAGTCCTTGATTATCTAGATCTTATTAAAGTTAATCTAGATACTATTAGTTAAAATAATAAAGCTAAGATATTTTGTCTATTTAATACTAAACTTATATTTCTTAATATTAGTCTATAAGTCTATAATCTAGAGATAATTAACTATCTACTTAATATATACTTTATATTTAAGCTTATCTTTAGAGTAAATTAGAATATTATTTAGATAAACTATATAGATTATATTAAGGAAGTCTCTTAATATATTATTAATATAGCTCTAAAAGGTAGCTAGTCTATTAGTTAGTCTAAAGAGAAAGACTTTATATTAAAATAGCCTATAATATATCTAGAATATAGTTAGCTTCTTGGATTTAAAGGAGATATAGATCTAGTAGAAAGTCTATTAAATATCTAGCTTAATAAATACTTTAGCTCTAGCTAGTTATACTAGAGTCTTATTAATTAAAGGTAAAGAATATTAGTTCTTTTTAGTTAGTATATTAAGCTTATAATAGTCTATATAGAAATATAGAGAGCTATTACTCTTTTATATAAAGAGAATAAAAGATATAAAGAGTATTTAGCTTACTATAATAAATCCTTTAACTAAGCTATTTATTAAATAGTAATATATAGTAGTAAACTTCTCTATAGAGTACTTACTTAAATAACTAAACTCTAAGTTCTTACTATTATTAGTTAGCTTAATCTAGTAGTTAATACTATAAGATAGTAGTAGGATATTAAATTACTCTTTTAAAAAGAAGTCTAAATAGTAATATAGGAAACTAGATACTTTCTACTTTAGTACTTTAATTAATTAGTCTAGTAGAGGCTAGGACTTCTATTCTTTATCCTTGATTATATAGTCTAAACTATCTAGAGTAATCAAAAACATTTCTATATTAGATTATCTTATATTAAATATAAATCTATTATCTAAAATTATCTTAATATTAATTATTAGAGAAGGTTTAGCTTATAGCTTTACTTTCTAGATTAATAGTTGCTTTTTAGAGGGGTTTAATATAGCTAGATAAAGATTATTAAGACCTTTCAACTTTTATTCTATCTATTCTAAGTTTTTATAGTTCTAGTACTTTTATATAGGGCTATAAGCCTTTGCTTCTAGAGGGATAGTTCTATCTTAAAGTACTAGAGAGCTTATTAGATTTTCCTAGATAACTAGATTAAATTATTAGTTAGATAGTTAGCTAGCTATTAAGTAATTAAAAGGCAGCCTTTTAGCTAGATCCTTTATTAAGGCTTTAATCTAGATACTATCCTTATATCTTCTCTTATTATAGGTAATTAGATAGTCTCTTTTAAATATATCTTACTAATATTATAGCTAGATCTTTTAAAGCCTAATCTTATTTCTTGGATATATAGTAATAGTTTATAAGTAAGTTTTATTAGAAGGAAATTCCTAAGACTACTATAGCTATTAGTTATAAACATTAATTGAAATATAGAAATAATCAAAGAAATTCCTTCTAATAATAATATTATAAGAGTCTAGCTTTATAATTAGTATTAGAAGGTTATAGATCCTATAGCTATTAATCTCTATATTAAACAAGAGATATTAAGATATTAGAGATTCTTTCTTACTATTAAATCCCTTAGAGTAGATAGTTTAAGGAAGTTGTCTAGACTTTAAATTAAAAGTATAGTAAAGGTCTAATATAAATCTTAAATCAAGGAAAATATAGCTACTAGCTCTAGTATTACTAAGAGCTTTAGCTTGGATTATAACTCTATCCTTATAGAGTATATATATAAGAGTAAAGAAATTACCTACTATTAATAAACTTAAATTAATCTACTAGAGGTTAAATATATAGACTCTAAAGAGAGAGCCTTAACTTAAAGCTTCTAGTTTTCTAACTTAGATTTAGAGTTAATCTTATTATTTGCTTTATTACTAGAAACCTTAATATCTTATTTAATCTTATTAATTCTTAGTATAGTATAAAGGTTAAAATAAGAGCTAGTAAAATACTCTACTTTATTATAGTTAAAGTAAGATACTTTTAATAGATTAGTTACTAGTATAGAGGATACTCTAGAACCTAGAGTTAATAAATCTCTTTTCTTAACTATAGATAAAGCTTAGAATAGTCTATATAAATATCTAGATACTAGTAGTATACTTAAGAGTAGTTATATAGTAGAACTACTAGGTTTTATAGATTATATAGCTATAGGATTAGACTAGTAATACTAGACCTAACTTATAAGTAGAAATTAATAGTAAAGTTTCTTAAAGTTAATATTTAGTCTTTAGTACTTATATACTAGTTTCTAGTATATAGAGTATTAGTAGTATATAGCTAGAAGCTAGTTCTTAAACTCTTTATTTAGCTTATACTATAAATAACTTTACTATATAATAGAGAGGACCCTTTTTACTAAAGCTAGATATATAAATTTAGTATAGAATTTATTAAAGTCTTACTCTAGAGAATACTTTAAAGTATAAAAAGAGTTCTTTAACTATTTAGTCTTAAAGTAGTTCTAGAAGACTATATTTAAATACTCTAGTATCTTGTTTATAGTTAGCTAGGGATCTAGACTATCTTTATTAATCCTTAGTTCTAGAAAGCTTTAGGTCTTACCTTTAATATAACTAAAGATATAATTAATCTAGTCTTATTTTATAGACTATTAGTCTATATTAGTATATAGTTTTCCTTATAGAAGAGATTACTATATAATATAGATAGATAAAATACTATTATTAAGCTTAATAAAATCTATATACTTAAAGGAATACTTTATAGATTATAGGTAGCTTCAATTATACTAGTAGTATCTAGAGCTATAATCCTAATAAGATCTATAGAAGCTATTAGAAGGAGAGTTATCTAGATCTTCTAATAGATAATAAAGAGGTTTTTAAATATCTAGTATACTAGTTTTTAGATCTTTAGCTAGAAACTATACTAGAAGACTCTAAAACTACTTATCTATTAGTTAGACTAAGGATCTAATAAAGTTTAATAAGCTCTAATTTAAATATACCTTTAGTTCTAGATTTTAAGTAGAGTCTAAATCAATTAGCTAGAACTTAAAGATAGAGTCTTTAGACTATATAGGAGATATTTCCTAGTAAGTAGAGGATTCTCCTATCTTTTAGATAGCTGCTGTTTTATCTATAGGCTTATATTATATAGTTGATATTATTACTAATATAGAGGTTAATAATAAAGGCTTGGTATTTTAGGCTCTTCTTAAGAAAGGCTAGCTTAACTTAATCAAGAGAAGCTAGAGAAGATAGTAATAGATAGAAGGCTCTAATCTAATATCTCTTCTATTTAACTTCTAGTTAAAGTAAGCTTATAGAATATTATATTATAGCTTTATAGATCTATTTAATATAGTAGGTTTAATATAAAAGAGAGAGATATATTTAAACTCTATCTTTAGAAAGTTTATTAAACTTATTCTTATATAATAGCTTAGAAAGAATAGAGATCTAGATCCTTAGAATAGAGTATAGTACTAAATATAAAGTATATTCAACTATTAATTAAGATAACTAAAAGAATAAGTTAAGGAGTAAAGAAGAGAATAAGAGTAGAGCTTCTTATATATAAAAGAGGCTTATTAGATAACCTATAAAAGTATAATTACTATTATACTAGTAAACTACTAACTAATCTAGCTAGGTTTATTATACTAGTAGTTGTAATTGATAGTATATCTAAAGAGGCTATATTATACTACTAGAATATCTGTTTAATAGATAATATAAACTATAATAGATTATTAAAAGTCTATATTTAAGTAAATCCCCTATATTTTTTAGAGTAACTAAATTCAATTAAATTAATTATAACTTAACTAATTAGTTAGCTAGTTACTTAATATTAATATAAATCAAATACTTAACTAAATCCCTTTAATTTTAATTGTCTAATATTTAGTATACTATCCTTTTATAGCTTTAAGTATATTAATCCTCTTTTATATCTCTAATATAAGTTTATTTAAAAGCTTCTCTTTAAGTAGCTTTTATATCTCCTTTACTACTCTAATTAAGAATTGTCTAGTTATATTATTATTATTTATAGTTATAAGCTTTAGATATAATTTAATTATCTTAGCTTTAAGTATTTTCTATAAGTTCTTGATTAGATTTATATCTAGTAAAAAAGACAGATAATCTATTATATTAATAACGTGCATGTATAGCGAGTCGTAAATATAAGCGAGTTGTAAGTTTTTCTAAGAATCATGACCCTGTTACTTTAAAATCTAATATCTTAACCAAAAATCATGGAGTCAGTTTCTCAAGAAAGCAGAATACTCTTAGCCCTTCAAGCAATCAAACCACCTAGGGCTATTAATCTCTACCAGGCTACAAAGGTCTATAATATACCTTATACTACATTACGCGATCGGAGCCATGGAATACCTGCACGACGCGATATTCAACCTAAATCTCGAAAGCTTACTGATTCAGAAGAATTAGTGATTGTCTAATATATTCTTGACCTTGATTCTAAAGGGTTTCCACCTAGGCTTTGTAGTGTTGAAGATATAGCTAATCGTCTGCTTATTGAGCGAAATACAGGACGCATCAGAATACACTAGGCTTCAAACTTTATAAAACGATAACTACAGCTTACTATACATTTTAATCGAAAATATGACTATCAAAGAGCGAAATACAAAGATCCAAAGCTTATTAGCGAGTGGTTTACCCTTATATAGAACACAATTATAAAGTATAGGATCATGGACGCGGATATCTATAATTTTAACAAGACTGGGTTTATAATAGGCATTATCTTAACAGCAATAGTGGTTACAAGCTTAGAGAGGTCTAGTAAGGCAAAGGCAAAGCAGCCTAGTAATCGCGAATAGGTTACAGTAATCCAGGCTATAAATGCACTTGGCTAGTCACTGCCGCCATTTATAGTTATAAAGGGTATATATATCCTACTATCCTAGTACAATAAATTCAAATTACTAAAGCATTAGAGGCTCTCTATAAGTGATAATAGGTAGACTACAAATAAGATTAGCCTAGAATGGATTAAGCACTTTGAATTATATATACAGCCTCGAAAAGTGGATAGATATCGACTCCTAATACTTGATGGCCATAAATCCCACCACTTGACTGAATTTGAGCTTTTCTGCCAGGACCACAATATTATTACATTCTGTATACCTGCTCACTCCTCTCATATATTATAGCCACTTGATATAGGCTGTTTTAGTCCATTAAAAAAGGCGTACAGCAAGCAAATCAAGGGGTTAATGTATAGTAGTTAGACCTATATTACAAAGGAGGATTTCTTTCCAGCATTCCAGGTAGCATTCCAAGAGTCAATAACTATACAAAACATCCAGGGAGGCTTTAGGGGGACTAGAATTGTACCTTTTGACCCTTAGCGAGTACTGGATACCCTCCCTCCTTATACAAAAACACCGACTCCTTTAAACTTATATCCTAGTATAGCCTAAACCTGGAACCCTATAACCCTAAAGAATACAACCGATACTTCACGACAGTCTGCCTTCATTAAAACCCGAATTAATTGCCATCAGGGTAGCTCTCCAATATAGACTATTGATGCTATAGACCAATTTACTAAGGGTTCAGTAGCAATTATACATAAGGTAGCTTTATTGCAATCTCAAATCACTAAGCTTGAAGAGGTAAACGAGAGGCTTAGCAAGCGTCGCAGGCTAAAAAAAACCAGACTACAAAAAGGAGGATTACTTTCTATATAGGAGGTAGAGGACTTAGTAGCTCAAACTAATATAGGTGGCTAGCAGGGTGATGAAATAGATAGTAGTGGTAGTCAGGACCAAGGGGTACAATCGTGTATTCGGCGTTATAGCAAGTGTAATAAGGCAGGGCATAATGTACATACTTATCAAAGGTAATATAGGCCTCTAAAGAAGGAGAAATATATAGTAGGAATTGATTTCAAGGTATTATAGTTAAATAATAATTAATTTTAATAATAAGGTTACTGAAAAACTTACAACTTGCTTATATTTACAACTCGCTATACATGCACGTTATCTCTTTTAGTAAACTATTCCTAAACTAATATTATTATATATATCTATATATTATTATATATAAAAAAAGTATTAGTTTTAAGTATTATTAGTATATATTCTTTAAGAATCTTAATATACTAGTATACTAAAACTCCCCTTTAAGCAGATATAGGATTACTAGATATAGTAACTAATTTAGTATATTTACTATATCTAAATACTATCTAAAATATAGTAGTTTAATTCTTTATACTCTTCTTTTAGACTACTTAAGGTATAAAACCTTTATCTATAATAATATATAAGTAATTAAACCCTTAAGTTTATACCTTTTATTTACTCTATCTTTAGTATATAAAGTCCTATTTGCTTTCTTTTCTATATTTAATTAAGTACTTATCTGATTAGATTTAGTATTACTAGTATTCAAGAGGCTAGTTATTATAATTAAGTATCTATTAAAGATATATAGTAGTCTTTTTATTATCTAGAAATAGTCTCTTTTTATAGTACTATTTCTAGATACTAGATTTCTTTAAATATTAGTAGATTATAATCTTTAAGATCTTAGAAGTAATTACAATATATAATTAAGCTATAGTAATCTTTAGATTAATAGCTATTACTCTAAATAACTATCTATCTAGATATAAAGTAATTAATTCAAGGTATTCTAAGTATAGTCAAGAAATATAGAAGGTCTAAATTGATATATTTAGGATAATTTAGTGATATATTCCTAGTTGAAGATTTTTACCTTATATAATATTAGTAAACTTAATACTATACTTATAAGCAGTAATTACTTAGCTCTTAGAATTAGAGGATACTTTATATAGAGGTAGTCTAGATATATTAGATAGTTAAGGTATAGTTAAGTTAAAAGATAGTTAAAGATAAAATATAAAAAATTATAGTTTTAGTGATTTAAATATAGACTTTTAATAATATACTATATATATATATAGATAGTAGTAGTATTAATAGTTATATTAGAGTAATAATAGTAACTCTTCTAATACTAACCTCCTTATATAGCTCTATACTCTAAAGATATATATATTATATAGAATATAATACTAAAAGTACTATATATATAGTAGAACTATAAGGAGTCTATCTAGCTCTCTAGATCCTTAAAACAGACTCTAAACCTTAATATAAAAAGGCTACTATCTTTATAGACAATTAGAGTACTCTAAGAACTATATATAAACCTAGAAATATATTAGACTAGTATATACTTAGGAAACTATTTATTCTTCTATAGAAAGTTATTACTCTAGAGATAGAAGTAAAGCTCTAATAGATACCTATATATAAAAGTATTCTAGATAATAAAGCAATAGATCTAGTAGCTAAATAAGTAGCTAAAGAAGAGAGAATACTATAGAAGAGCTATTAGATCTAGAGCTAAAGCTAGAGCTAGAATTAAAGCTAGAATAATAGAAGAGCTAGAGGAATATAAACTCTCCTTACTATAGCTAAGAGAGTTATTAATAAAGCTCTTTAGAATAACTAGAAAACTATTTAAGAATAAAGGAAATATAGATACTTTCTCTACTCCCTTAATACTAGACTAGACAAGAAAGCTCTTAAAATATATTAGAATCTACTTTATATAATTAGCTCTATTATTATATAAATAAGAACTAGAAAAATAGACCTTAGAGTCTATCTCTATAATATTAATAAAATAGACTCTAGTAAATATATATATAGATTATTATAAATATAGAATAAGGGTCTAAGGTTTAGTAGATAATAGTCTATATAGAGAACCCTTATAAGTAGTCTAGAAAGAGTTATATAATATATATAGAATTATTAGAATTATTAGGATTAGAGTAATAATCTAGATAATCTAGATAATCTAGAATAATAAAGGTTCTATATAAATAGTATATATTCTTTAATAGATAGAAGCTTTATATTTAACTTAAATAAAGTATCTTATTACTACTTTAGTAACTTATTAAGTCTATATATTACTTCTTAACTTAATAATATCTCTATTTTATCTAACTTACTTAATAATTTATCTAATACTAGATATAAGCTATTATTATACTTTAAGTACTCTTTCTAAAGTACTAATATACTATTATTATTAAGAAGTTAATATATTTTCTATTAAAGGAGAAAGTTCTACTAGTAAATACTAAACAATTAAACTATTTATAGGATTACTAAATAAAGGTATTAAGATAGAAATACCTTAGGTTTACTTTAGAGAAAAGTCTAAGCTTAAAGGCTTCCTTGTTTAACTAAACTTATATCTAATCTTTTATATTTAATATTTTATCTCTTTAATTAAAAGAGTATTATATACTATTACTCTTTTTAAGAGAGAAGTATTAAACTAGATTAAAGGATTTATATAGAACTACCTTATTAATACTAGTCTATAAGGGTAAATAATAGCTAAAATAAAGGTAAAGATATACTATATCTTTATAACCTTTAAAGGATTTTTAGAAAGACTTAACTATACTTTTAGAGATTTTAATAAAATTAAATAAGTAGTTAGAAAGATCTAGTCTCTAAAATAAAAGAGATCTATAGCTATATATATAATAGAGTTTAATAGATATTCTATTAAAACAGGATAGAATAATATAATACTTAAAGACAAATATTATAAGGGACTAAAAGAGATTATAAAGAATAAACTATTTAGAGTAAACTTCCTTAATTTGTTTAAAGAGCTAACTAAAGATACTATATATATTAATAATTAATTCTATAAAAGAATCTAGAAGAAAAAAAAGTTCTATAATCTAACCTCTAAAAAGTAGTATAATTATAGAAACTATTATAGTCTTTAATTAATAGAACTTAATACTATATATAGAAAGGAACTATTACTCTAGAAATAATAAAACTATATAGAGAAGAAATTATACTTCTAATATAGAAAACCTAGATATATAGTATATAACTATAGGTCTAGAGGAAATAGACAAAAAGAACTATATAGAGATAAAGTTAATACTATAAACTATAGTAGCTATAATAGACTAATAGAATATAATATCTCCTTTATAGGAATAATATTTAGCTCTTATAAGAAATTAAGCTTTATAAGAGCTTTTAGTACTTAAACCTATATACTAGTATTCTAATTATTATCCTTATCTTTAGGATAGAAAGACTAGACTATTTAGATAAAGGAGTTAGTAGAAATAAACCTAGATAATAAAAACAATTATAAGTATATTTTATAAAGCCTAATAGTAGTTAATTTTATAGAAATAAAAGTTAATAATATAAATAGTAATTCTTTAGATACTAAAGACTTAGAGAGTTTATAAAGATAGATAACTCTAGATCTAAAGCTAGAGAAAGAGTAAATAGAATCTAAAGAGATATCTTTTTAAAAGATACTAAATATAATAAGATAGGAAAAAAGGGATATCTATATACTAGTAGGATTAGTATCTATATAAAAGTACTTTAAAGAGTCTAAAGATAACTTCTATAATATAATAAATCAAATCAAGAAATAATATAGAGATTATAAAGGGAATCTAATACTATTAATTAATAAAATAAAAGATATTATAGAATCTATAAAGTACTACTATACTAATATAATATATCTAGAACTTATAATCAAGAAATAGATAGAAGAAATAGATAAAGTAGTAAAACTAAATATTAAAAGAAGCTAGTAATATTAAGATAAATTAGTTATAAATATCAATCTTCTACTCTATCTAAAACAAGAATTTAATAGATAAATTAAAAAGAAGAAACTTATAGAATAATAGCTAGAGGAATATAGAAAAGCTAAGAATATAGTAAGGATTAATTACCCTTAATATAGAGAACTTACTTAAAGCTTTTATTATACTAATAAATATATAATATATAAATCTAGTAAAGAGAAGATAAAATATTAGTCTAAAAAGAAGAAACTAGTCTATTAGATAAAAATACCTTAAACCTTAATAATTTATATTAATAAAGCTAGAATAAAGTCAAAAAACTAGTTAGTATTAATATAAGAAAGTCTATATTAAGATACTAGTAAAGCTATAGAAGACTATATAAAGAATTAAATATAGTAAGAAAGGGATACTAGATTTTCCTAAATATTCTTATAAAAGAATAAATACTTAGAGTATTAATAGACTTAGAAACAATAAGCAACTTTATTAATATATAAATAGTTATATAAAAAAGGTATTAGGCTTTAGAAAAGAAAGTATTATATTAACTACTCTTTATTAATAAAGGAGAAATCAGATCTAATAAAGGAATAGTAATCTATAAGACTAAGAAATTATTAATAACTATATTAAAGAGATATACTAAAGAGATTCAATTTAATATTATTACTATAAGTACTTATAAAGTAATACTTAATATACTTTAGTTATAATTCTATAACCTCTAAATTAACTAGATAGAAGAATATATTACTATAAACTAATACTAGTATAAAAGCAATAGTATAGTATTTAAAGAAAAGATAGAACTTCTATTCTATAAGTAGTTATATATAACTACTAAAGAGAAAGAGGATCTAGTCTAGGTCTTTATACTAAAGCAAATTCTAGTAGTATATAAGGAATATAAGCTACTATTCTAAGAAATACCTATAAACAAGATACTTCTAAAGTACTAGCTATAGAATTATAGAATATCTATTAAGTCTAGAAAGATATCTCCTTTTAGACTACTATATTAAATATTAGAAAAGAAGTTAAAGATTCTTAAGAAATTTATTAATAAGAATCTAATAAAAGGATTTATATAACTATCTATATTATTAGTAGTAAATCTAGTTCTATTTATACTAAAAAAGAATAGTAAAGCTATATATAGACTATAGATAGCTAAATAATATTACTATTAAGGATAGATATATACTACTACTAATTAATAAATTATATAATAGACTCTAAAGAACTAAATACTTTATAAGTCTTAATATATATAGAGTATATTATATAATAAAAATAAAGAAAAGTAAGGAATAGAAAACAGTATTTTATATCTATTATAGCCTCTATAAGACTCTAGTTATATAAGAAAGACTAACTAATACCCTTATAATCTATTAGTAAATAATTAATAACTAGTTATATAAATATCTTAATATCTTTATAGTTGTTTATTTAGATAATATCCTTATATTCTCTAAAATACTAACTAAATATATTAAATATATTAAAAAGATACTAAATAAGATTAAGTAAATAAAACTATTAATTAAACTAGGAAAATATAAGTTTTATAAAAAGGAACTTAAGTTCCTAGAATATATTATTAAAGAAAATAGAATCTAGATAAATAGAGAAAAAGTAAAGGCTATCCTTAAATAGCTAGTTCTATAAACTATTAAGGAGATATAATCCTTCTTAGGATTTACTAACTTCTATTAATAATTTATCTAGAATTACTTAAAGGTAATAGTACCTTTAATAAAACTAATAAAAAAGAACTAGAAATTTATATAGAATAAAATAGTCTAAAAGGCCCTTAATATACTTAAATATAAATTTATATAAGTATTAATACTTACTATCTTTAATCTAAAATAGAAAATTATTCTAGAAATAGATATATCTAACTTTACTATTAGAGCTTATCTAAAATAAATCAATAAGTAAGGGAAGTTAAGACTAGTTATATACTACTTATATAAACTATTACTAGCTAAGTTAAACTATAATATATATAATAAAGAACTATTAGTAATAGTTATTATATATAAATAATAGAGAGTTTACCTTAAAGGATCTATATATTAAGTATAGATCTAGATAGATTATAAGAACCTTACTTTATTTACTATAACTAAGATCCTAAACTAAAGATAAGTCTAATAGTTTAAAGTATTATTAGCCTATAACTTTATTATAGTATATAAGAAAGGATTAGAAAATACTAGAGCTAATACTCTAAACTAATAATAAGACTATACTAGAAAACCTATAGAGAAGCTCTAAGCAATATTAAAAGCTAATAATAAAGGTATAGAATATAACTATAAACTATTAGCTACTATTTTAGTTATAGAAGATATATAATTAAAGAAAATAATCAAGAGTATATATATAAAAGATAAAAATATATAAAGAGTTATAAAGAAACTAACTATAGACTTTCTAGTTAATTACTAGAGTATATTATAATTTAAGAGACTTATCTATATCCTAACTAGAATAAAATAGAACTTTATATAGAAGTAATATATACTCCTTATATATAGATACTAAAGAGTTATAAGAATCTTCAAAAGATTAATAAAGGACTATTATTTCCTAGAAATAAAAAAGGAAGTTAAAAAGATAGTAGAGAAGTATATCTTATATAATAAAAGTAAGATAAACTAATATATATTCTATAGATTGCTATAACTACTACTAATATTAGATAGAGTATAGAAATCTATTACCTTTGATTTTATTATTAAACTTCTATTATTAAAGGAACTAATAACTAAAGTTATCTATAACTTAATATAGATAGTAATAGATAGATTAACTAAATATAGATATTTTATACTCTATAAAGAAAGCAGTAATACTCTAGAATTAATATATATATTCCTAAGAATTATTCTTAGTTAATATAGACTACTAGAAGAAATAATCTTAGATAAAGATAAGCTATTTATCTTAAAATTCTAGTAATCTCTTATAGTAAAGCTAGAAGTAAACTATAAACTATTAATAGTATTCTATCTTTAGATAGATAATTAAATAGAACAATTAAACTAAACTTTAGAGTAGTATTTAAAAAACTATATTAATTATAAATAAAACAATTAGATAGAATAGCTACTACTAATATAGTTTACTTATAATAGTATAAAAAGTAAAGTAATAGAGACTTTACTCTTCTTTACTAACTTTAGCTATAAACTAAAGACTTATAGATAGCTAAGAAAAGATAAAGAAAAAGTAGAACTATCTAGAGTATTTATAAATAAGCTATAATAACTAAAGGAATAGCTTATAAAAGATATTATATTTAGCTAGTAGTAAACTATAATAAATACTAATAAAAAGTATAATATAGAATCTCTACTAAAAAAAGGGATAAAGTATATCTATTATAAAGGAATATTAAAACTAAACAATTAAGTAGTAAGCTAGACTTTAAGAAACTAGAACTATTTAGAATTCTAGAAAAGATTAAATCTATTAATTATAAACTATAGCTATTTAAGAACTCTAGACTCTATCCTATATTCTATATATCTTTACTAGAACTAGTAAAGGGAGATATACTAATAGTAATATAAGCTAAACTCTAACTAGAAAACAATCTAGAAGAATATAAAGTTAAGAAAATCCTAGATATTAGAATAACTATAAAAGATTAGTAAGAATACTTGATTAAATAGAAAGAATATAATCAGACAGATAATTTATAAGAATTAGAGAAAAACCTTAACTGTCTAGAGCTTTTAAAGAAGTTTCTCTACTAATATTAATCAAATCCTAGAAAGAAAGTAAGATAGATAGATTAGAGTTAAAAGTAATACTAGTAAAGTCTAACAGGTTATCTAGTATATTAGTAGAGCTAGTTAGAGTAAGGGCCTATAGTAAAGCCTTATCTCTCTTATATACCTCCTTTACTTCTACTATATCTAGGTTATCTAGAGACTTTAGGCTATAATATAATATTTCTATAATATAAAAACAAAACATTTTCTTTTATTTTTCAAATTAAACTAATTTTATATTTACTTTAGTAAGCCTTGTTAGTAACTATTACTGCTTATTTATTATAGTATTAGAATCAGTAGTAAGCCGCTCTTTAGTATATTCAAGATACTTCTAATTGCCCTTAAAGGGACCCTAAACATTACAGGAAATATTACTACCTATATAGATATACTTGGTATACTAATTAGAGTTAGTAGATACTATATAGTAAAGATAGAGGGATGCTTTTAGATACTAGGTATAAGAGGGTATAATAATTCCGTTCTTGCAAATACAAGTATATAAATTTAAACAGTTAGTCTTGGTATATTTGTAACAGGACACTAGTATAATGAAGGAAGAATTAGAAGTATAGGGGATTGAATAAGAACTACTTCTAGGTTTTAAGCAATCAAGACAACGCTAGCTAGAAGGGGGCTAGTGTTATAAATATAGAACAAGGGCCTGAGGCTTAGCGGACAATAGTCTATATAGAGAACCCTTGTAAGTAGTCTAGGAAGGGTTATATAATATATATAGAATCATTGGAATCATTAGAATCAGGGTAATAATCCAGATAATCTAGATAATCCAGGACAATAAAGGTTCTATATAAACAGCGTATATTCTTTAGTAGATAGAAGCTTCATGCTTAACTCAAATAAAGTATCTTATTACTACTTTAGTAACTTACTGAGTCTATATATTACTTCTTGACTTGATGGTATCCCTGCTTTACCCAACCTACTCAACGACTTACCTAACACCAGGTATAAGCTATTATTACATAGATATAGCAACCAAACAGTAGAATATATCTTACTAAAGTATAGAGAGTAGGTAGCAGAGCGACATGACCTATAGGCAGGCAGAAGACCAATACTTAACCTTAAAGGGCTGCTTAGTGACTCTAAGATAGCGATCAGAGCAGCCAAAATAATACTAAAGACTAGTCTTCTTAAACAATTCAGAGAAGTGTCTATACTAACTACTATATAAGAAAACATCACTTCATTAAAGAACCGCTATACTAATAGACTACTATATGTTCGACTTGTCGAACTATATATTAGAAACTATTTCATTAATCTTTGACTTTAAGACTATTTAATACAACTATTTTGGCCTCAGGCACTAAATTCTGAAAATTTGAATCCGGCCCTTACTTTAGCTTTAAGGTATCTATAGACAGCTATAACTATACAACACTATATAGAGTAGAGTAGATTACAGTAGACAAGACAGATACTAGTTTCTATTAAGTAGCCACAGATAGAACAGGCCTCTCCCTAACCCCTCACCTATTCTACAAAGTTGCAGCTTTATAGAATAGATTCTATTAGTAGTATAACAACCACCAGGACGATAATGGAGGTCAGAATTGATAGCGACAGCAAGTAGTCCATTTATTGCGGGAAGCGTAACGGATGAACAGCTAAGTGGGTCAAAGAGGGTATGGGGTCAGTTGCTTATATAGAATTCCTGTATAGCTTCCTAAAGGAGGCTGGGACAGTGTATGACATAATCAATCAATCAATCAATCAATCCCTAATGAAACTGAATGCCAAGTCAAGAACTCATTCAGCAGGCCGCTCACTCCGTATTGGTAGATAGCAACAAGCTGAACCTTATTTCCGCCCAGTCAGCGATGCTAGCTCTATGGATCCCGTGGATGATGATTTTTTTGTTCACGAATAGCAGCTGATAATCAGCCTGGTTAGTGGAGAAACAATTCCGAATACCGTTGCCAGTCCAGACTTTAAAGCGACTGTTCTGCTACCTATGACAAAATGTGGTTTCCAGTCAATCAATACTACTTTTGAGTGTATTGCTAGCAAAATGAAGGCTTCTACCTTTGTCCTTCTGGGAGCCGCGCTCGCTTCCTCTGTCGCTGCCATACCTTCCAGCAGCCATGTCGTCCATGAGAAACGGGAGACAGCCCTATCGGGATGGGTTAACCTAGGACGAGTTGACCCGACCACAAACCTAGTTGTCCGCATTGGACTAAGTCAGAGTAACTTAGACCAAGGTCATAGCTATCTCATGGATGTGTTAGTCAACACCTGTTTCTCAATTAAAAACTTATTCATGTCAAGTGTGGGAAAGGTTGAATAATAACTAACTTATCTGGCATAGTTCTCACCCTGGATCCGCGAACTATGGAAAATTCTGGACCGAAGACGAAATCACTGAGACATTTGCTCCAGCAGCCGAAACTGTTGACAACGTCCGTCAATGGCTGAGTGACGCCGGTATTGATGATTCAAGCATCATCCATACTGAGAATAAGGGATGGCTTGTCTTCGCTGCAAAGGCACAAGATGTTGAGGATCTTCTGCAGACAACCTATTACAAGTACTCAAACACGAAGACGGGCCAAGTTGTCACTGCTTGCGAACAGTACGTTCAAATATTCTGTTTAATTTATGCAACTAGATTTGGGCTAGGAGACACTGACAGCTACTTTATCTGACAGGTACCATGTACCTCGGAATCTCCAAGACCATATAGATTATATCAATCCCGGTGTCGGTCTGCCGACTGCTTCTTCGGCAACTAGCAAGGCGAAAAGACAATACGGACACTCTCTCCGTTGGAAGACAAGTCATGTGCGGAGGTCAATGTCAATGCAGCTTCCACGGAGACAGGCCGTGACATCGAATCTGTCCGCTTGTGATACATCAATTACGCCAAACTGCCTCCGCGCGTTGTACAAATTTCCCCAATCAAATTCTGCTCAGCCAAATAATTCTCTAGGAATATTTACTGCGCCAGGAAACCACTATGCTCAAGAGGACTTGAACAAGTTCTTCGCTAACTATTCGTCTAATATCCCGCAAGGAACCCACCCTATTCCGGACCTGATTAACGGTGCGAAAGGAACGACGACTGTGGACCAAGCTAGCACTGAAGCCGATCTTGACTTTGAAGTGGCCTACCCGATTGTCTATCCTCAGACCCTTACACTGTACCAACTTGGTGGAAGTTTCAACTCATTCCTTGACGCTATTGATGGTGTAAGTATTTTTTTCATAATATTGCCATATTTCTCACTGGCTTACTCTTTGCACGATAGTCATACTGTAAATTTTGCGCATATGGCGAATGTGGAGATGACTCGAGCATCGATCCTTCATTTGGAGGAAACGTCATGTGTGGGACGTTCAAGCCCACTAACGTGATATCAATTTCCTACGGTCTTCAAGAACAAGATCTCCCCGCAAACTACCAGAAGAGAATGTGCATGGAGTAAGTCATGGTGTTCCCTCTTACCCTTTCCGTAACTCTGACTAACTAGGCAATGAATTACTCAGATTTATGAAGCTCGGTCTCCAGGGAGTATCCGTTCTCGTGGCATCTGGGGACAACGGTGTTGCCGGCCCTGCTGGTGACGGCAGTGCCAATGGCTGTCTGGGAACAGACTTGAAGGTTTTCAGCCCTGCATTCCCGAATACGTAAGTTGGACTGGTTCTTTGGTCGGAACCGTAATAAAGCAGTCATAATAACACACAATACCTCTCCTGCAGTTGCCCATATGTCACCAACGTTGGAGCTACCAAGGTGGATACTGGGAAAACTGTTTTAGATCCAGAGGTTGCTGCCTACGACCCCCCGTATGGTAACAGTTCGGTGGTATTTTCATCTGGAGGTGGATTTAGCAACATCTACGACATTGCTGACTATCAGCAAGAAGCCGTTGAAACGTGAGTCGTAGTCTGCATATTCTTGTTTGAATCTGCGTCGCTAACTTCATTCCTCGACAACAGCTATTTCCTCGAGCACAACCCCCCTTACGCATACTATTCTGGAAACGACAGCTTTGGTGCCAATGGCGGCGTCTACAACCGTCTCGGCCGTGCATATCCGGATGTCTCAGCAAATGGTCAAAACATCATTGCCGTCGTCAACGGAAGACGTTCCCACATCGATGGGACGAGTGCAAGTATGTACCGTCTGACCACAATCGTACCAATACATATTGACAGATCCTAGGTGCTCCAATTTTTGCCTCGATTATAAATCGTATCATCGATGAGCGTATCGCCCATAGCAAAGGACCGGTTGGATTCATTAACCCGGCACTGTACCTCAATCCAGGTATCCTCAATGATATCACCGAAGGTAGCAACCCCGGCTGCGGAACCAACGGCTTCTCGGCTGCTCCTGGGTAAGTCCTTGAATTGCTGTTAGACAATCTTCGACACAAGTTGACTAACTAAATGCTATATAGATGGGATCCTGTGACAGGTCTTGGAACACCAAACTACCCAAGTATGAAGGAGTACTTTTTGAGTCTTCCTTGATTGGATTATTTCGCTTTTTTGCGATTTTGAATATTAAATAGGTTGAATATTTGCTTCTGCTATTACTAAGCCATGGTCCATAACAAGGCTTATATTCCTCTTAAAGTTTCAGGCAAGTTGATGCCTATTTCCTTTGTCTAGAGCTTTATACGTGACCTAAATAACGTAAGTAAGATTATATTAATATACTACTTTAGTAATCTACGTCCGTCTCGTCATACTCCAATTTAACCATCCATTTATCCTTCTAAAAACCCAGTGCAGTTGTTATAGCAAAAGAAGTATAAAAAGTTAGAACTATCCATATCCAGAAGTCTAACAAACTTACAAAGGCTTGGATAGCAACTCTTTCTTTATAAGCACAGTTTTCACTGACTCTCTTTCCATCATTTCCTTCATCCACCTGTCAACGTTCGGGAAACCTTTAGTTACCCATTCTGTATCTTCCATACATGCGAACTGTATATGGTTTCGTTAGTCACAAGTCCACTCTCTGAATTACTTGTCCATTGAGATATGTTTATAAGCACAGGAGGTATTAAATATTGAACAGATAAATCGAAGCGACATACTGGAATAATGCTATTCCAAGGCACAAAACTCAAATCTGAAATCGTGAGTTTATCTCGGACGAGATATTCTTCTCTCAAGCGCAACATCAAAGGCCTCCAATACTCGTCGAACTTCTTTACGGAAGCGGGAAATGGCCGAGGGGAGTTTTTCGAGTCAGCCGTGACTGAACCAGATAGCTAGATTTCATTCATCAGTTGGGTCCAAAGTCTCGAGGGTTTGCTGCTGACTGCCTTGACCAAAATACACGCCCTGACTACTGGCCTGGAATAAGAGCCACTGGTTCACAAGATACTTCTCTAGACCTATAGTGTAGGTCTATCGACTAGTGGCGTCGTATTTTTCGATTAGGTATTGAATTATAGCGATTGTCTGCTCTCTGTTAACCCTTGTTACTTATTTATGTCTGCGTTTGAAGTTGCTTACCTCCTATAGCACGAATTCGGCATGATTATGATCGACGATGGCAGGTGTCCGCCCATTCGGATTGAGATTGGTGTAAGGCTTCCTTTTATCTGTAGATCTGTCAAGAAGGATGATATTAAATTCCAACCCCAATTCTTCGAGAATGATCGCTACTTTCGATGGATTTGGAGCGTTTAGAAATGCTAGGATAGAGAATCAGAGACATGGCACCCAAATAGGGAGATGCTTACCAATGGAGTACAGGTCGATGGGTTTTCTGCCGGCTACAGCCATATTGTCTCGCTCTGCTATCTTGTCTCTTTAAAATATAGCCATAAGCCACGCTTTCATGAATGATATCAAGAGGCAATAACTTAAATAGGTTTTGTCGAACCATTACTCACTGCGTATACTAAAGCCACCGACTCTGTGATGCCGAGTCAGACCTAAAATCTAGTCGTGCGTACTAAGAATGAGAATACGGACGAAAGGTGGATGAAAAGCCTCCGACGGGAAAGTTTTGAGGCACATATTCAGCTGCTTAGTCTCCTGGCATATCCATATGGTCAATAGGACCCTTATTCGACGTAGTCCATCTCAGAAGTTTGTTTCTACGATAACACCACCTTCTCAACCTGCAAAGTCTGCCTCTTCTTTCGACTAAAGTTTGCCTTATTAAATTCCTAGCTCTACGCCCTGTGACTGGGACTACTTTCCCCGCATTCACATTTCAGAGACATTCCCGCATTTTGCTAGTCTCTCAATGTATGTAGTGGATACTAATGGACGTGATCTGAATCGTCTGCTTTGACATTGAGGACTTTCATACACATAATTTGGCTTCACGCAACCATTCATATCCTTGGCATAGCAATGGATACTACATCTGTGACAGCTATAATCCCCGTACGGAAGTCCCATGGCTCTGTGTTCAGTACAATTTTTGCTGTGTCGGCCAGCCTGATTGACCTAATACGACTTACGTACAGGACCAAGCTTAGTTTATGAGCCGAGGTAGTATAAGTTCTCGCCACTCCCACCTTCAGGGCATCTGCATTCTACACGTTCCTTTCGCCAGCCCTAGAATGACCTCTCCAGATGCTCCCTATAAGGCCATTGCCGCGCGCAAAAAGGCCGCACAGAACGCCCTCATCCCTCACCAATGGCGAATCACCGTCCCTCATCCAGCACCCCTCTCTGTGCTCTCCATTCCCAGTAATTCTTCTATCCTGACGCCCCTGGAGCACGAGATCACCTCCCAGCACGATGCCACCTCCCTCGCCGCTGCAATCCGCTCCCGCACCTATACTGCCCACGCTGTGGCCCTCGCCTTCTGCAAACGGGCTGCCATCGCCCACCAGCTCACCAACTGCCTGACTGAGATCTTCTTTGATGACGCCCTCGTCCGTGCTAAATTCCTCGACGAGGAATACGCCCGCACAAGCAAGACGCTTGGTCCATTACATGGCGTCCCCATCTCCCTCAAGGACACATTCAAGGTGCGAGGCTACGACGCCTCCATCGGCATCGCCAGCCTATCCGAGAACCCGGCGCAGGAGAACTCACTCCTCGTGGATGTGCTCCTGCAGCAGGGCGCCGTGCTGTACTGTAAGACCAACGTGCCGCAGACGCTCATGGCGCTGGACTCGGATAACAACGTCTTCGGCCGGGTGCTCAACCCATGTAACCGGCATGTTACCGCAGGCGGCAGCAGCGGCGGCGAAGGCGCACTGATCGCCCTGCGCGGCAGCGTGCTCGGCGTCGGCACTGACATTGGTGGCAGCATCCGCATCCCCGCGATGTGCAATGGCGTGTATGGCGTGAAGCCGTCGCGCGGGCGGGTACCCTTCGCGGGGCAGGAAACCGGATCGAGGCCCGGCGGCGCAGGCATCGCGTTGAATGCGAGCGCAGGGCCGATCGCAACAAGTCTGCGGGACTGCGAGTTGTTCCTCTCAGCGGTGGCAGGCGCGGCGCCGTGGGAGAGAGATTCGGAGGTTGTGTATGGCGGATGGGAAGAGCAGGGCACGGCTGGCCAGGAGGGGAAGATGCTCATCGGCGTGCTCCGGAGCGACAGGGTGATCGAGCCGTTACCGCCGGTGAAGAAGGTCCTGGATGAGACGGTGCAGATGTTGAGATCACAGGGCATGGAAGTCGTGGAGATCGACGCTCCGGCGCTCGAGGAGTGCCCGTCACTTGTGAACGAGTTCTTTACGATGGGCGGAGCGAACTACATGTTTGACCTGCTGGAGAAGACAGGTGAGCCGTTGATCGAGTGGCTAAGTCTGCGGCTAAAGAGGGGGAAGATGATAAAGATGGGCGGACTCGTGGCGATCCACGCGCACAAGGAGGCGCTGGAGGCGGAGATGCTTAAGATTTGGACGGATGCCAAGGGACGACGCATCGACGCATTTATCTGTCCTGTAGCGCCGCATCCGGTGCCGCCGATTGACCGCTGGAATGGCGTGGGTTACACCAGCAGCTTCGTGCTGCTGGACTATCCTGCTGGCACGTTGCCGATAAGAGAGTTCACAGAAGAGGACCTGCACGATGAACGGACCGGCAATAGCGAGCCGCTGGGTAGCTGGGATGAGTATAATAGGAAGTTATGTAAGTCACTTCATCTGCAACTTATGCCAGGGATGGTTTGATACGGAAGATGATTTGCTAACGTGGTACGTATAGGGGACAAGAATACCATTGATAGGCGGGTGTATCTCAACACGACATTATCCATCCAAGTGGTTGCTCCGCGGTTGCAGGAGAGGAGGCTCCTCCAAGCCATGACGATCATTGATAACGTGGTTAAGAGGAGAGAGTACCCTCATGCGAGATTATAAGGTCTTGTGGCGGCAGTGGAGTGGCTATTTGCTTGGTCCCAGATGCTAAATCAACAAATGTAGCATGCTAGTAGGGCATTGAGCATATATGATGAATTTAGATTGAAAGAACAAGCTGCCGACACGACAAGATGCATGTCGACAAGGTGAGCGGTGTTCGGCCAGGAGAGCAGAAACTTTGATCGTGCCGAGGGATTGCTAGCGTAACTAGAAGAGCTACCTCTGGCTTTGATGAATGTTGAATATATTAGTCCGCTCCATTTCCTGCTTTTATGATATAGATGATGATGTTAAAGAATATTTATTGAATGCCGAATTGTGAAAAGCAACGAGACGACTTCTTTAAGACTCTGCATCTGCTTTGGCACGTGCCTTGACGCACAATTCCTGCCTCTCACATGCCTTGTTTCCGAGCGGCGATGCCGTACATACTCTGGACGTGATTCTTGCAGATTTATTGTTGTAATTACGTGCTGCTGCAAGTGATTTGCTAGAAGTTAGAGATAGAGGAGAACAGGCGGTTCGAGACGCATGACGAGGCGGATAAAGAAGGATTTCCTTAACGTTACGATTTCTGTTAAAATACAACAATAGGCGAAATGATATTCGAGTCAATGTCATAATGCCTCTATCCACAGAGCTCAAAAATCAAGTTTTAGTAGATAAAATATTCCTGTTGTCGATAACATATTGACTGTGTGTTATTGATTGCTTCCATATTTTGCTTATCATCTCATTGACATATGTTCCATTAAATTTGTCCTGCTAAGTCCCCCTGTGAAAGTTTGGCTTGGGGAACTTCTGCACTTGATCCCTTACTGCTATAGCAATGAAAATTCTCCATGGCTCAGCTACCACATTTCCCCTTACTTCGGCGTCGTCATAAAAGGCTCGAATCGCCACCTTCCCCCTGCATCTTTCGAATTCAACGGCTTAACACGCCGTCCATTTGGATACCGCTCTACATCAATTACCACAGTGTTACTCCTCGTGGGCTTAGGTGGTTGTTGCTGGGCTTTTTGGCTATGTCTACTTCTAGGGTGCCGATTTTCTCAATATCGTCTGTCCAAAAGAAACAGTAAGGCGACTTACGATTTAGGGCGCAATCTAATTGCAGGAAGATTTAAGCACATCGCGAAAGGTGTTCCTGGCAAGGACAACAGGAGAAGACATAAATAACGGCAGAGATAATCGGATACTTGGCGGAATAAGTGGGGTCTAGCACAACCCTGTGCTACTTTACTGCTCTAGTATTAGTTAGATTCGCTAAAGCGGCCTTAAAGTCTCCTAAATCCGCGTATTATATCAAGACACTTCACATAAAGCTCATTTCCTGATGCGCTGATGCTAACACTCTGGTAGGCTACAGCGCCAAGTTTTCGTCGTTGCAAAGCCTCGCATTGGGATTCAATGACTGGATATAGCAGAGCGCCTGGCCTGCCTTACTTTTGAGAGCTTAGGGTTAATGTTCAACTTTATAGCAAGAGTTTTGAGTTGCTGGAGGCTCAACCCAAACCACACAACCAAATATAATCGATCAAAAAATCTACTCTTCAAAATGGTAAGCTCCGTCTATTAAGGCCTCAACCTAGTAAATCCTCTCGAAGAGCTTAGATGGATTGAGATTGAGACTTGATCAGCCTCTTTTACTCTCGTGCGATTCACACTCAGAAAGTCAAAACTGAGCGAGAGCCTTCAGTACGCTGTTTTATTCTATGTGTGGGCAAATTAATCTACAGAGAAACAGTTGTCATAACGGTATTGACTATAAAGTTAACGAGAACCTAGAGGTGGCGTTACAGCGCATACGAGATAGGGGTAAGGACCAGGCAGTCTAGATTGATGCGATCCGCACCAATCAAGCCAACCTATTAAAGGAATTGTTCATGGGAAATTAGGCCCGGGTCATGTAGATGCGAGGATGTTTACAAATGAGGGATGCAAGACGTAACGTTCCTTACCGTCTAAAGGAAAGCAATTAACAACTCAGCCTTATGCTTGTCCTTGCTATGCCAGCAAAACACATAACAAGGAGCCATGCACGAGCCAGCCCTATAGCATCGAACAATTTCCCTTTCGACAACCTGGATAGATATAGGTGCGGTAATTTGAAGACGCGTTTTTATGGCATGGCTAGAGCTGAGTCATACCCCGTTTACATTGACTTGGACATATCTTACCATCTATGCTTCGAATCGAAATCGGAATATATAAAGTAGCTAGCTGAATCTGCTTCATAAACTAGTTCATTTTTCCGGTAAATTAGTCAATTAGTCAACTGAAGTCGGAGTTAGACCCGATCCCTCCTCGACTCTTATATGTCTACCCTCTGAGATTCTAGCACGAGCTCCACGACTAGCAAAAAGTTGATCTGACTCAGCGCTTGGAGTATTTCGTCAACTACAATGCACTTCTAATCTGGCCCTTTCATAAGTACATAAAGGTAGGGTAATCCGTTCCTCTGTCTGACGCATATTTCATCTGCATTGAGCAGTATTCCTCTTTTACTACACTATCATGGATTCTAGTGAGCGGCTCAGCTACCCTCCGCCTTCAACATACCCAACAGACCTTCCAAGAGCAAATATGCTCCGCATGTGGGTGCACTCGCCTGCTGTATTACAGCCCATGATTTCACTGGGTATAGCCTGTATATCGTCGGTATCTTTACCTGTGAAAACAAGAGAGCTCCTAATGTTACATTGCGCGCGTACAATGAGTTGTCAATATATGTGGAGTCGTCATATCGAAGGCGGACGAAAGGCTGGCTGCACTGAGTCTCAGATTAACGCACTTCTAAACCATGATCTAAATGGATCGATGTGGAGCGAAGCTGAATCATCTATGTTGGTATTTCTGTCCGAGGTTATCAAGCATCCGGACGTGAGCGAGAGGACATTCGAGGAATTAAAGAGGTACTTTAATGAAAGAGAAATTATCGAAATTTTGACAATGCAAGCAAGTATTCTCTCGCGGAGCTGAGCTACGACTATATAATAATACTTTATTATAGGGGTTTTGCTATACATGGTCACGCGTTGCAACTGTGATCAGGGTATCTATTGATGAAGGGGCTAAAGGCGATTATGAGAAGGCTAAGAAGTGGGCTAGAAGGGTATAGATTACTCGTAGCTAAGTATCATAATACCCCTCTAGAGCAGTACGAAAATATTAAGATCGAGCCTTTCGTTGTATTAGTTCTGTATTGAATATCCATAGCTCAGTCTGTGGAGAACGTGGGGTCTAGTACAGAGTCGCTTTTTCTATATAGGTTTATCCCGCGGGCGTTCTTGCAATGGATCTGGGCCTGGTACCTTGTCCTTCACCAGGAGGGGGCCGCGCAACCTGCTGTTGTAACGAAGCCTGTACCGGACGACACCCTCGGGGTAATACCGAGCTTGTATAAAGGGTGGCTGGGGCAAGGATGCCTTATACCAGGTGCTTCCGAATGGTAAATATGAAGATTGGATTAGTCTCGGGAAGGCTTGTATGGCCTCAAGAGTTGGGAATTCACATGAAGAACGACAAACGCGCTCCGAAATGACGTACAGAGTACTGAAGGTTAGACAAAAGTCTGCTGGAGAGGTTATTTGAAGATATGAAATGCAACGAAGTGACTAGCGAAAGTAGAGCCAGTACGTATACTTAGAGCTTGATTGAATATATGGGTTAAAGACAGAGAAGCCGTTGTATTATCTCATTATTGACAAGTATAGCCTCCGTCAACCGCCATCGAGATACCCGTAACCCATTTTGCATCGTCGCTTGCAAGAAAGACCGCCACACTAGCAATATCATCAGGATTGCCTAGTCCGTTGAACGGTTGCATAAGCGATATCTTTCCCAGGTTTTCTTTTGACAGATTCGCTATCATCGCAGTATCGGTGTCTTTGGTCAAATATTAGCAGATTCAAAAATGTCCGAAGATCGACTCACAGCCAGGGCAGATTGCATTGCAGTGGATTCGATGAGGCGCAAAGTCCAATGCAGCAGTCCGCGTGAGGTTTACTACGCCACCCTTTGCAGCTGAATACGATGAAGTTCCATAGGACCCGACCAGACCCAAGATAGATGCAGTGTTGATGATCCAGCCTCTATCGCCACTTGGGTGCGGCTTCTGGTTGATCATCTGCGCGCCTGAATATTTGCAGCCCAAGAATACTCCTCTTAGATTTACTTGAATGGTCTGGTCGAACTGCTCGTCGGGTGTCTCCCATATGCCTAAAGGTCGTGGTGATTTAGCTTCCAGCGCGATGCCTGCATTGTTGCACATCCTAGAGTCCCGTCAAAATGAGATTTCCAGGAGACGCAAAGTCGTGAAGGCGTAGGTACTCACACATCAACTCTGCCAAACTCCTTCACAGCTACCTGTATCATATCTTGAACACTTTGAGAGTCGCCAACATCGACTTCAACGCTAATACTTCGACCTCCATTCATATTGATCATGTCATGTGTTGCCCCTACCGATTCTCCTTCAGCAGATAGCGACAGCGGATTCAGGTCGGCACACACTACGTACGCTCCCTCTTCAGCGTATCGCAGCGATATTGCTCGACCGACCCCGGATGATGCACCCGTGACGATAGCTACCTTGCCTTTCAGCCGCTGGGACATTTTATACACCTAACTGTCTGCTTCGCTTTGTCCGCTAGGTGTGGTGAGAACGGTATTGTATGCGGGCTGAGAATTTTACTTGCTCAAAGGGCTTGGCTGATTCGTTATCAACTGAGCTATTGTTTAAGATCTGCACCGGGTCTCTCGGGAAGTGGTTTGGATGTAACGATCACTATCAGACGATTCTCGGCCCTTTGTTCTCTCCAGTGACTACCGGCAGAGTCGACACGTAAAGCCCGTTTACCTTCCTGAACTAATAGTCTCTAGTACAGTACGGTTAGATTTCTAGAAACTGAACACGAAGAAAACGTCGTCTTTGTTGCTTTAGATGTGTAGTCATCGGGAGATGTTCCTGCGCCTCGGCTTCTTTCCGGGCTCAACTGCGGGGTATCGGGATAGTGGCGTGACACCGGGCGGGGAACCCCAGCTGCTATTTTCGAGCTTTTTCGAAACCTATATGAACAGCTTCTGCACTAGGTTTCATGGCGAATATTGTTTTAGAAAATTATGCTGAATATGTTCCCAGAAAGGGATATACCTACAAGGCTTTGGCAGTGACGCCTTGTCCTTCGAAACATCTTACCGGATGTAGTACACGGAGATGAACTTCCGGTTGATGCGATAGGCTTGACTCCGCCACACGATTAGATACAATTTTTTGAAGAGACATATAATTGAAATAAAGTATCGAATTGGCCAAGAGCGCCAGGATATTGTAGTCCAGAATGGGCTCATACAATTTGGGGCTTTCTCTCGTGAAACAGCAGGGGTTTTAGATAATCATCGTTCAGCAGTATGGGGAGCCTTCGTATTCGGAATCCGACGCTGGGTGCAAGAGGATCTCAAGTCCCTTGAGGTAGCGGAAGGGGCTCATGGAGTGACCTGGCCACCACCCACCGAGATCTTACGGCACCGACAGCAACTCCGTCTGGTCTCGCTAATCGATACGGGGCCATCCCATATCGGTTCCCTGCCGCTGTTGAACTTACGGGTCTGGGGCCTCTGTCCGATGCGCTGGTCTATCGCCGCAGGTGGGACTCGCTGCAGGTGCTGCTGGAAAGGGACACGATGCTAGGCCTGGATCGGGCGTCGGCCGGAGCATTTGTCAAATCGTGGCGGGCTCGGGCTAGGGAGGAGGTCAGGAAGGCCTTCGCTGCTGTTACGGATGCCGAGCGACGGGCATTTGGTGACGGCTCATATTTCTACCTCAAGGATAGGTCTTCTCTCCAAGGGCTGCCGATGCCCGAGGTCGACTCAGACTCAGACGCGGACGAGGGCGATGACGGCGATGGTGGGGCATGCGAGGCTGACACTATGGAGTTTGCTGAGGCTGGGATGGGTGTGGACGGTGAGCCGTGAGCCTGGTAGGGTCCTGGGCCGGCTGACGCTGAGAGAGTACCAGGGCGCTGCGTGCGGGTCGCGTCCCCGCGCTAACCGCACTACCGTTAGGAGGGGCCTATATACATTGCACATCAAGTCGTGTTTAGCCCATAAAACGGGGAAAACATGGTATTAGGCATTTTATTATTTAAGAATTGGGTTGGAGGGGTGGAGAGGGAAGAGGTAGGGTTATTTAGAGGGTGTTATACAGCTCCAGACACGAGAAGGGCTAAGATAATAGAGTAGAGTAGATCAGGCCAATATAGAGTTGTATTTAGTCCATATGATCGAGGCAAGTTGTAGGGGTTTAAACAGCGGGAGTTAGGGTTATTTATTGATTGTAGTGAGGGCTATCAATCATGGCAAGGGGTGTCAATCATGGCAAGGGGTATCAATCATACTAAGCGGTACCAATCATGGTAAGGGATTAAGATTTCTTCTCCTTAGCTTGTTCTTTAGGATAAGACAGGTAGTAGTTAAATACACCCTAAGTCCTTCCTGATCCCTCTCCGCTATTTCTCTTTATCAATTGCTCTTAATAACACAGCGATAGAATCAAATACCTTTGCCTCCGCAATCTCTTGCGCTGTACTCCCTGTGGAAAGGGGCCTTACGATTCCCCAAAGATATTTCTGTCTGCCCCAAACCCTGAGAACTTAGGGTTATACTCGTGAAATGTTATCAAGCCATAGCTTTAGACCTCTCGCCCATCCTGTACAGTGCAGCTCTTTGAGCCACAGCCTAAGACTTTGGAGCCATGGTACAAAACCACCCGTCCACTCAGACAGGAATGTTAGAGCTTAAGACCCTTGCGAATTCTAAGGTATATAATATACGCCGCTTAACTTACCCTCCTTAACCCTAGAGAGCATAGGAAGGGGCCTAATTGTATCTCAAAGTCTTGAGTTTAAATACACCTAAAATATTAATTTATAGTATATATATCTAAGGCACCAACATGGTTAATAAAAGCTCTTATTAAACAAAGGGTGGAGTTTAGTGTATGCTTAAGGACGTTAAGAGAGAGGACGCGCTATAAGCGCTAGTTCCTTATAAGAGGTACCGATACCTATACTACGATACCGAGGGTAGATGGCACGGGCCGCTGTTAAGTCCTTTCTGCAAGGTTGTATTAAGTCTCCTACTGCCACCACCGCCAAGGAATACTCTAAGCCCCTAACATTAGGAGGATTGATTTCTATTCATCCTTGTATATTAACGGTTATACATATTTTACGTGAATATCTCTAGGGTGTGCTCGGACCATTATTTATAGCCAACCCTAAGTAATCCCTAGGACCTAAGCCTTAGGAGGACTAAATATTATGTCAAAAGTTACAGGATCGAAGGATTCATCAGTATGTATGTAGAATCGTTGTTATTGAGTTGACTAAGGTTCTAAGCTGCATATAACCACAAATATATGGTGCCCCGACACTCGCTACGTTACGGATATTCAGATCACCCGTTCGGATCCGAATGCCCGAATATCCTTCACATATTACCGAACCCCAAGGCAGCTATTTGGAGTGGATAGAGGATAATTCGTCATATAGTCTTTAGGCTAGCTAAACCTTTTCATTCCGCTAGGATTCTAAGTCTTGTTTAATCAGCAAGCTTATTGTCGTTATCAATCATAACCATCATATCCAGCAGTGTTGATGCTTCCAGCGCTAACTCTCTCTGATCTGACTTGGCTATCGCCTCCACTTGCTTCTCCCAAAAGGCCCATCTTAGAGTACTCCACCCACCCGATGTAACCCCTGCCTCCCGGCATAGCTTCCCTAAAGCTAGCACCTTTGGATCAAGCCCATCGTTAGACGAGTGTTTAAGAATGAAGGCTAGTTTGTGAGGAGCGTATAAAGCCCACATGCTAATCGCAGGCAAAAGATCTCCAATTGGTACTTTTGCATCACCGCTTGGAGTCTCGAAGGCATCCCGCAATAGTAGTAGCGCACACCCCGTAAGTGTATTCCCACAGATTCCAACACTAGCAAGCCGTGCGATAAAGGAGTGGAGGTTAGTTCGATGGGTTGCTGACATAGAATCATCTGCGCAAGCTTTCTCTAAGTCTGTAGCCAGATAGGGAAGGTCACTCCAGACCTTCTGGTCATTAGAGGTTCGAAGGATGGCATCAGTCGCCTGTGTTTTGGCAGTTACCGTCCCAATCTCCTTGACATATAGGATCTGACGAACAAGTGTGTCTTGCTTGGAGCTATCGCAGGTGAAGTTTTTTGCCGCTTCGATAAAGGTGTACCAAAAAGCATGGATCTCCAAGTCGAGAAGGAGTGGATGCATATATCTGGTCCCACTAGCAAATATCGCAGAGGATATAGAAATGTCTAGCGTGTTCTCGTTACCCTGAGAGGCTTCTTTGGCGATACTCTCTCGGTACATTGTCCAGTATCGCTCCGTGGACTGGAGCAGCTCTGTATCTAGTTTAGAGTCCATAGCAACTAAGGTATTCCGATTTGATAGTGGAGATTTCGAGTTGAAGGTTTAAGGAACCTAGGCAGCGGAATAATCGGCAGGTGTTCTATGTTTATACCCCATGGGAGGCAAAACCCCAAGCCAGCCTAAACTTAGCCGAGGCACAGCCAACATAGCCCCTAGCCATAGCCCAACCTGGCGCAGCGTATCCTAGATACCAGCGCACTCTAGTTAGCGAACCCTAACCGACACATCCTAACCGATGCATCCTAACCGATGCATCCTAAACGGCGTACCCTAACTGATCCCAACCTGGCGTAGCATATCCCTAGAGACCGGTGCATCCCGCCCTGGCACAGCCCATCCCACATCCTGACGCCGGCCCCACGTCGCTAACCGAGACATAACCCTATACAAAGGATAAATCTAGATGTCGGCTCGAGGTAGCGACTTGGGCTGTCTGCCAATATAGAAATGTACGAAGATCCTACAGACAATAATCCTTTAATCATCCTTACTAGGAAGTGGCTTGGAAATCGTGGTCTTGCGATATCGTTAATAGAAATACACTGAAATATAATATCTTCTAGTACAAAGAAAGCCAACGGATTCTAGATCCTCATAAGTGGCGATGCCTTCTTTGACAAAATCTATCATTACCTGTAATCTAAAAATATAACCAGGCTATAGCCTAGACGATATGTTGGATCTACCCTTTGCATATAAAGTCTATGACAACTCCCTCTTCAAACGGTCGATATCACTACATGCAACCACATTACAATCACCATCATCTTTCAATAACCGACCTCACTCTTCATAACCCTCCTCCCAACCCTCATACCCAACATGCGTTTCATTACCATTTCCACTTTCCTTGCAGCTAGTAACCTATTCCTTGCTGCAAACGCCCTACCCCTAGTCGATGATGGTCTCGAAGCGCGAGGAGAAAACATCGAAGCACGTGCTGTAGTTCCAGGAGTACGTATTCGCACATCATGAAACACTAATTCTTAACACTAACATATTTAATTTTAGTCTTGTACCCCACATGTTGGGGCGGGCGACGGGATATGCAGAGCTAGGATGCCTGGTAGAGGAGGAGCTGCCATTACTAGAAATTGCGATCCACGACACCCGGTTCGTTAATCCTTTTTATTCCTTTACTGTACATGGTTGCTTTATAGATCGATGAAGCTAACTAGTATACTCTTTAGTGCACTGATCATGGAACGAGGGCATGCAACATTAACACGGTCTCTGGACTCGCACTTTGTGTATAAGGCTTATGTAGGGGGGACGACGGTTGATTTCTTGAATAGGCTATCAACTTCAAAGTTTTTGGTATATGTAGGCCTGGGTTGCAAAGGCCTTAGAGGAAAGGGTATATAGAGGGAAAAGGAAAATGGCGTTTAGGAGTTGGAATTTTAGGTATACTTATCAAGAATATCTAGACTCTTTTGGACTATTGATCTAGTTTAGCCCTAAACAAGGGATCTTGACGTGAAAATCTAGAAGGACCATGCCTAGCACTAACGTAACCTACCTGTGAAGTAACGGGTAGTTAGACATATCTATTGATTATTACTGTGAGCTTAGGCAGTAACTTATTCTAGGCGGGGTAGATCAAATTATGGACACAACCGGTTTGTTCCCTCTGATCTAGGATGGTGTCGGAAGTTGATACTAGAGCTGGTGAGGTTGCACCGCTGGGCATCATTTTTAATAGAGAATCTCTCATGAACACAACCTGTTGGGTTTCGATCTTGATAAAGCACTCACCGGAATGTTACAAAGCCTATAATTTATTTGGAAGAAGCATAACGTTGTGGGAACTATAAACTCATCGCATAAATAAAAATAACAATCTACCTCACTTGTATTTCCTTAGACCTCTTTTGCTTCATAAAGTTCTCGGAAAGCGCCTCCTTTCTTTCGAAGCAACTCTTTTGGTGGTCCACACTCAATCACCTCCCCTCCATTCAAGATAACAATGGTATCAAAATCTAGAACGCCTTTCAGCCTATGTGCTACTGCTAACACCGTATGCCCAGTAAATTGTGTTCGAATAACTCCCTGTATCAGTTGGTCTGTTTCCTCATCTACTGAGCTTGTTGCCTCGTCTAGCAGTAATACTTTACTACAATGGCTTCTTCTAATAAGTGCCCGTGCAAAACAAAAAAGCTGCTTCTGGCCTTGCGAGAAGCTTTCTTCAGTGAATTCTACATCAAGCCCGCCAAGGTTTTGAACAACTGCTGATAGTCGAACTATCTCAATCACACCCCAGAGTTCTTCATCAGTATGAGACACGGGACTTGATATCTCAAGGTTGGTACGAATGCTGCCTATGATGAAGAATGGTGACTGGGGAATGATATTGAGACGTGAACGAAGGGCGTAGTGCGGCACGTTTTTGATATTCTCGCCGTCAATGGTTATATGTCCTTCGTGCAACTCAAGCAGACGACATAGAGCACCTATCATGGATGACTTGCCGCTACCACTGCGACCACATATTCCGACGCGTTGGCCAGCAGGGATGCTCAAGCTGATATCTTTCAATACTGACCATCTGCCAAGAGTACCAATACTATATGCCGCAGAAACATTGCGGAATTCGATAGCGCCCATGGACGGCCAGTCTTTATCGTCAGCAATATCCAGTACTTCGTCTTGGGGTTCGACAGTTGTGTCTTCAGTAAATGTTCTGATTCGCTCAACGGCTCCAATGGACATCTCCAGCATTGTCCACCAAACGACTAACTCGCGCAAACTTTCCCCAATAGTCATTATTTTAGAGAGTGAAACACCAATGTAGGAGGGACTTATAGCGCCATTCAAACCAACTGCGAGGCCAACAACAACGACGGCAAGCCCGCCAACCATGAGGTCAAGTACAAGGTTTAGCCAGCGCTGAACGGAAAGAAGTAAATAGAAGGGCTTCTGGGAAATATCCAGGAGACGGATAGCTCTCTCTTGAAACTTTTGTTGCCATCCAGAAGCACGTATAGTCACAAGTCCCTCGAGGGATTCGACGAAATGAGTATACAGTGGAGACTTCGCTTCGATATCCATCATTCTCAATGGTCGCGATGTCTTCAAGTAAAACTTTTGAACCACAAAAATGGCAATTGCTAGGAAGGGGAAGGTTAAACAGACGTAGGCAGAAGCGGTCGCAATTAAAATTATCTGCGCAATTCCATTCATGAATTCTGAATATTTTGGTAAGCCTTCTGGAAGGAAATCGCAACAGAATGTTTAAGAGTTGGCTTACCCGCTGTGGCATTAATCAGTGCTCCTGAGAGCTCGCTGTCAATAAGTTGTATATCCTGGCTGAACCTGTTTGTTGTAATTCCTGAATCCACGGTGCTAAAGAACTCCATAGCTGCTCGAACAACCGTGCGTATCATGTCACTGTGTAAACGGATGCCAGACGCTGGTACGGCGAAATTTAGATACAGACTGGAGGAACCGTTAGTTTGAACTGCTTTACACACGTCCATACTCGCTATATGGTTGTGATGACCTACAATGCCCATAATGAAATTGAGCATAGCGCAGCAACCTGAAGCACGGCGTAAACACCGAGATACTTGCCTAGCTCCTGGCCTGGGCTCCTAGTATTTACTGTCGACCACCACGCCACCCACAGATCTAGTTACACCATTAGCACCTATCCTCAGCTGTGAAATATGTTGAAACTCAAACCGGAGAAGCGCAAGAAAAACGTAAAGGCGACGCCCATGATGAAGAATATAACCACATTGAACCAACCCATGGCACGAAAGTAGTAGCGATATGCTGACTTTTCGTCCTTTCCCGTTGACGTTACACCCTCGGATGTCTCATTGATCAAGTCAGGTTTTCCCATACCTGAAGTTCGGTCGGTTGGAGCTGAGATGGCTACTTCATCAGGACGATGATCGTGTAAAATATTCGGCTGTAGTTCACATAGATGTTGCACATATCCTCCGAGACTGCCGAGCTCTTCAAATGTTCCTTGCTCAACTATGGAACCGGTCATATCTAAC
Source organism: Oidiodendron maius Zn (assembly GCA_000827325.1). NCBI lineage: Eukaryota > Fungi > Ascomycota > Leotiomycetes > Myxotrichaceae > Oidiodendron > Oidiodendron maius. Next base: position 2,481,546 of record KN832872.1, on the reverse strand, counting down.
GCAACAATATAATCAGCGTACTTAAGAACGCGAGCTAAATATAGGTCAGATTAGGCCAAAAGGATTCGAACGCTAGACAAACCCGAATGCGTGGCAATCACTATGGTCGGACGATTCTTCGAAAAAAGCCCATCTATACCGAAAAGACGGGTCAAAAGCTTCATTTCTGTCACAGCATCCAACCCGCTAAGGATATCGTCCAAAAGCATGATCGGGTTCTTATTGTACATTGCCCGAGCAAGAGCCTAAGTGAATAGGAATGTTAGTGCCGTAAACGTATTATTTTAAAAACTACACCTACCACGCGTTGCCTTTGCCCTCCTGACAAATTGATCCCGCGGCTTCCCACAACTTTCTTATCGCGACTTTCCCATAGTTCCAGATCACCATCAAGGACGCAGCACTTTAAAACCTTCTCGTACCAACCGTCAACCATTCCGGTATCACAATATCCAGTAATATTCTCCAACACACTCGCGTTAGATAGCCACGGGTTTTGGTCAGCGAATGATATTTTAGAAGATGCCACTGATACTTTTCCGGAGAGAGGGTTACATTCGCCTAAAATACCTTTGAGAAAAGTTGATTTCCCACTACCTGAAGGGCCAACAATGACTGTCAAGCTCCCAGAATGGATGCTTAGGTTGATATTTTTAAGAACCGGCAAAGCTCTCGGCGCCCAAGCAAAAGAGCTGTCTTGGATCTGGATTGCTTGAATTGTGGCGGAAGCAAAATCTTTAACTTCGCCTGTCAGTTTTACATATTGTGATATTATGCTGCCCAGAAAAACTTACCAGAATCTTTTTCTCCCATTGCTGTGCCAGAAGCACTCAATCTGAGAGGGGCTGGAGAAAGAATTTCCCTGCACTCGGCCCTATTTTCCAAGTCCAGGTAAGATTGAATACGGGTAAAACAGGCAATAGCTGATGCCAGGCGTGGTAAGGACTGCAGGAGTGTAATTAAGGGTGAGGCGAGTAGGTTAATTAAAGACAGTGAGGTGAAAAGCCGTGACGCATCAAGTGACCGACCACCGCTTGAATTTTGAGCAGAAAACACGCCGAATGTGATAACAGGGGACAAGGTAAGAGTAATGTAAGCTAACAAAATACTGTTAGCTCTCATAACGCACAAAACCCGCTCAGTGGGGCAGTTTGTCTCACAGAGGCCTAAAGACAAAACGATTATGTCGCGGTACCAGCGAGCTATTTTTACCTCGTCAACACGGAGATCACTGATAGTAGATTCGACCAGTTTTTCGAGCCCAAGCATCTTAACTTCTTTTATCGAGCGTATCGCCTGGATGGTAGGCTTGAGTCGTCTTTCGATTGCTGCCAACCAAACCGTTTCTCTTTTCCCCGCCAATCTAGCAAGCTGAGACGAACCAACCGTGCTCACTGTCATAGGTGTTCAGCAGACTTTATGGTCTTCACTCTCAAGGTCCTACTCACACAGGGCCATCCCAATGGGTATAACTGCCAGAACACCAATTTGTTGTTGGAGGAGATATACAGCTATCGCAGCTTCAATGGCGCTGGCCCATATCTCATGAATATAATTGATGCCGTCGGCGATACGCTGGATATCTGTGCTCATTAATGTCACCGCCTCCATATCTTGCCCATGAGTCAACAAGGCAATCTTCTCGTATATGGCCCGAACAAGGATTCCGCGGATTTGTGCCACGAAGCGGTTAATCCCTCGCCAATACTGGGCACTAGATATCTTCCAAGACAATGTCAGAAAATTCAACGCGAGGGGCCTGGCGGCAACGCTTACAGCAAGGCCCATATATACAATGAAATATGCTCCAATCAAACCGCAACCCACATTCTTGCTCGGCTCAGGCTCTCCATTGACGTATGAAATCGCTCGCATGAGAAGAAGAGGTTGGCTGTATGTGAAAGCAGACATTGCCAGTCGTGGAAGAATAGGCGTGTAAAATGGCCATCCCAGATGCTTGAGAGTGATAAAAAAGAGTGCATGCTTGCGATGGCGAGAATCTGTACTGTCAGAGTCAGATGGTAATCTTGTAAAGGGTTATAATACAGTTGTGAAAAGACGCGAGGGTAAGCGGGCGCTCATACTTGTATTCCATGTTCTAGATCCATTCCACGGGATAGACAGAAGTGTGTCATCTATAGAAATAAGATCACTAAGACTATTGAGACCGTATCGATAACCATTGATAAGAAAAGACAGCAACCATGCCCAAAAGGCAAGTGAGAACATCCCCGCAGTCTGTTCTGTAGAAGCTGCAGCATCAACCCCGCGGAGATAGGGACGTTTTGATCGCGATTCTAGAATCAACACAGCTATTTTGATTGCCAGTGCCGTGGAAAACAATGCGGCTAATGTATGGCCAGTATCAATCATCCAGTAAGTGCGAACTCTGGCAGCGTCGAGAACAACAGACAGAGCCAAGTAACCCTCGAGGAGGACAGAAGGCCGAATGCTGTAAATATGCTCCCAGTTTGAGAGAAGTACCAAAAGGAGAGTATCCAGGAAAGACATAACTGCAGTAATCTGAGTAACACGTCCTCGCAGACGAGGCCTTACTGTCCAAAAAATAACCAGGACTAAAGAAATGGCACTTAAGCCAGCCAGCGCTATGAGTTTCTGGAGTCTTAACGTCTCGTTCCACACTCTTTTGCTCTCTTTACGACAAGTCCGCAGGCGCCAAAGACGTAACAATGCGGCAACAATCAGAAGGGAAGAAGGAGCAAGGCCCATGATGCTCTCTTCAAACAGCTGGGTGAAATCGAATGAACGGCGACAAGGCGCCACGCCCGGGCCGAAAACATCATCAAAGTCCACTGAGCAATTTGACGGGACGAAAGCCATGAGTTGCAGGAAAGCAGGAGCAGTCGATGATTCATGGAGGTAGTAGTCGATTCATGGATGCAGTGGCTGCGGGAGACACTCAAGGGCGTTGGCGCGGTGTTGTCAAGGTACTGCGTTGTATTTCCACCTATGAGACTTATTCAAAGCTATAGTCAATGGAGGGCACACAGCAAAGGTTTGAAATGGAGGTTTTGATCGGTGGCAGGCGCAGCCATGTACACGGCAGTTGCGTTATCTGACGCTTATTGTGGTTGTGTAACGAGCAAAAACCAACACACGACTAGCTGCCTAACCAGGAATAGCGTGGGATTAACAATGCGATACGAGTATTATGCACCCTGAAAAGCTAGACCAAGTATTCATGTTGGTGTTGCAATAGAGGGGCGCCGCCGGAAGTTCCTATTGGATAGTTACGCACTGCCTCGAAGTACAATCCACCATATTGCACATCCGGTGGGCCCAGCCAAGAAATTTACAAATGCCCGCATCGGACCAGATAAAGAGATTTCTTTTACAAATAACATCACGGCCCAATAAAATATTTCATAGAGTCACTTAATCAACACCGAGTACCTGTTTGTAGCGCGGAAGCACAGAGCGACGAACCATTTCGATTCGATGTCACCAGCCGTCAGTAGTGGTAGTAAAGACTCCTCATCACGCAAACAAATATTTCAAGATATTTTAAGTATCCAAAGAAGAAATAACATCGTATCTCATTTCCTTAGAGTTGCAATCGTGTAAGATTATCTGAATCCCCTACCAATATAACCTCTTTCTTCCCGCCTCAAAGCACAAAACTGGCAAAATGTCTTTGAGATTTGGCAGACCTCAACAATTACGCCCTCGCAAAACCACTTGCCACGACTGCGGCGCGGCACCAAACTCAATGCATGACACAGCCACCATCCACACTCTCGAACTCATTCCCACAATCAGTCGCACTGTAAAGACACAACTTAAACTGCCCCCCGCCATTAAAGTCATATTGGCCGCAAACCCTGCTATCAATAGGAGAGCACCCTGCAGTACCGCTACCCCCTCCTTGTGTGTTGCCCGTATTTCCACTGCATCTCTGACCGGAACTATAGCAGTTGAACTACCAAGAGGACTGCAACTCTGAGGCTAGCTCTCGCACCGACATAGAACGGCCCACCACCTCAACAGTAGGTACTGCAAAAGACGCTAGTGATTAGGATGAAGAAGCAGGCGGCATTGAGCCCACAAGCGTATAGCCTGTGATGGGATCTCCTTTGGTAATCCATGACGAGAGAAGAGGACCTGCAACTTGGGTGTCTGTTCCTGGTGCTGTGAAGGTGATCTTGGATTCGGTGCGGGATATCTCCGTTGCGTCGATGCCAGCCTTGGAGAGTCGTGTGACAACTTCCTTGACTTTGTCTTCAGAGATTGGAATAGTGAAGGTGCAAGTGAACTGCATAGAGAAATTATTGATATGATAGAGATGAGAAAGGTGTCTGAAGAGAAGTCGATCGATGTTTATATAATGTTGGAGACTGAGCTTCTGATCTTATTGTTAGTTGGCGACGAGCGATAAATTTGTTCACTGAACATCATCATGGTATCCAGGCATTGAGCAGAATGCCTGTCCTCACGCTTTCTGAGTCAGCCTTCGGGTAAACGGCGGCCCGGGTAAACGAATCCGGCCATCCGCCAGCACATAGCTAACTTCGAAGTTACCAGGGTAATTTGACAGACGGAGGGTAGTTTGACTGACGGAGGGTAGTTTGACTGACGGAGGGTAGTTTGACTGACGGAGGGTAGTTTGACTGACGGAGGGTAGTTTGACTGACGGAGGTAATTTGGAAATTGCCCAGGCAGTCTTGACCAGCGCCGTGACATAAGGCTCTAACCTATAGTCTATTACTAACTCAATTAGGATATTAGGAAATCAATGTAACTGATTATTATTGATTATACTCGCACATCTATACATTGTTCAAGACTGTATCCCTGATCTGTACAAGTCGCTCATGTATTAAGGCACTGTCCTTCTTAACATCGTACCTAACCAATTCGTCATCATAGTCTGTGATCATCGTCCGCCGCCCTATCTCCCTCTTATAGAATTTTACTTTGTGCTTAACCCCAACTATCCCATATTCAGGGATATTAACATTAAATAAGTCTAGGCTTCGCGCCTAGATTAAATATCTCTCTAGTTTCGAGATGCCCTCGTCCCAACCATGGCCATTGTCGGAACGCTTATTCTCCATCACTAAGACAATCTGCTCTTGGCCGTCCCTAAAAAACTTCACCACAATATCCGGTATCGCCGTTTTGTCTAGATGGTACTGTTGAAGCACCAGAAAATTGCTGCTGCGAGGGAAAATGATGCTGAGGATATTCGCCCACAACTGGTCGACTTTGTCTTCGTAGGAGGAGTCGCTGATTTTTGAGTATGCGAGCTTAACCCACTCGTCATTGAAGTACTATATAGAGTTAGCTAGGAGGTGCGATAGCGTGATATTGAATAGTGGCTTACATCAGTCATGTTGAGGGTAATTTCTTTCTTCTCGTTGTTGTTATTGTTGTTCTGGTCCCTTACACTTGCTCCTCTGTTTTGGGTGCCAGCTAACGCGACAGCGAGCTCACGCATCACCTACATACAGAAACGCACACACATCACCTCATTCCATTACATACAGAAACACACATGCGACTAAAATACAAGTAAATGGTTAGAATATATGAAAGGTTACAAGATCATCTAGTTCATTGCGATTGGGGAGAAGGCCGACTTTGGATCCAATCATAAATGCCTTAATTTCTGGAAAATCAAAGATTGGTTTTAAAATAACACGGTCCTGTATTAACGGGTTTCAAAGCAAGATCCCACAGCATTCAAATCTCGATGAGCTATGTGCGACGCGGAAAGGAAAAATATTTAGCTGAAAGGCTAACTACACTAACTCTTTCCTAACTACCTAGATGAGTGGTGAGTGTCGAGTGTATACTTCCCAAAGCTGTTTTGTCTTACTTGATATATATTATATCCTAGCTAATGAATTCTGGCCAACCTGCAGTACAGACATCCTCTTTAACGCAGTTTTTCGCAGTGTTAACTTTACCTCTGTAAACACTGAGTTGCTTTGTGCGCTCACAAGCTCAATTAAATTGCCCTAGCTCATTTATATAAAACGATGCATCTATAATAGTATGTATCTTTAGTCTTGGGCATTTATTTCTTGAAACCAGCATTGCTTGGTAATTATTGTAAGCGCTGGGACTGTATAACGTTAATTTGCGGGATTCTGTAACTGAAACGACCTCATGATTTCCTGGCTGGAATGGGCAATTTTGAAACTGTATAACCAAGGTAACCGGATCAACTTATATACGACGATTCAGGTAGATGAATATCGGACCGGGTGATGAATATAATAGAGATCGTGGTAGCCTTACCTTTAGAGAATAACAACTAATTTAACCAACCTTTTGACCCCATATTGCATATGCAGTATCACCGGAGTAATACAAACAGAAACAGAAGAACTCAGTAGAGGTTATACTGGATTAACTTTCGATATGTGATCGTAACGAACGCGTTTGTCATATCACCACATAAATAGGCGATCGTCCCTAAGGCATAATTAGCTTACTAGACAATCAGCTGAAAAGTCAAGCTCCGCTAGAGTTACGTAGCATAAATGGAACTCACATTTAGAAAGTCAGCCCTTGTTGAATCTACACTATCAGGATGAAGAGAACTAGCAGTTGGTTCTAACCGTTGGTTCCCATTTGTGAGGCTGAACCCTCCGTTCGACTAGTTATACCATCAACATTTGCTACCTGGGTAGGCAGGTGGATATTACATGTACAAGATACGAGCAAATACACATCATATTGGATGTGTTGGGAGACGGGGCAGAGAAGGATCATAATGCGGTTGGAAAATGGAGCCATGCACCTAGTAGCGGGATTGTCCGGTCCGAATAGGGCAGATGTCAAGGACAATTATCCCTTGGTACACTACTACAATTTAATATATACGACATTTTGCAGACAGGATAATTGCCCCTTTAATCGCCTAGAGCTATATAACTAAGATTTCTATATGTAAGGAACTTTTTATATTTCTCTTTGTTGCCTTTATTAAGACCGTTAATAGTTGGATATAACGTTTTATCCTTCCTCTCAGATATCTATAGAACGAGTCCCCTATTATTCTTGAGTCGTCACAAATAGAATGTTGTCATTTGTATATACCATATATTTGTACAAGTTATATTACATATTCGTGTATATTACGCATTCGCGTATATTACGTATACAGGTATATTACGCATTTTCTTTCACAGGCTAAGTGCCAATGCATTTAGTTGACTGATGTAAGCGAGCTTAATATTAGAAGCTCTCATTTTTGGTGAGTCATATTGCCTCCCCACTTGATTAATCGGACTACCTGACCGTAATATTGACTGACATCAGTACTAGAGCAGGAACAGATTGAGAAATTTATAGATATATATACCGCCCCTCGTGGATACCCTCAAGCATGCAGCCCTCTCTAATCGAAACATCGCGTTCCTGTGCATACCCGATTCGGGCTCAGTTTACCATGACTTATCATCTTAACGGTCGTACTGGTTGCATTGTATGCGGTGCTCCGCTAGATTTGTATGAAACACATGATTCCTGGCTCCGCGAATTTCGTGCTGGTACGTGTCTGATATGCATTCATTTTTATCTATTGACCAGCTGCTGATAGTTGACTGAGATACAGTGATAATGCCTTCGCAACCAAACATTGACACACTACGCTTATCTGGCGTAGGTTTTCATCGTAAAGATGATGACGATTCGGACATGAACCCATTAATTGTGCCGTCCCGCTACCACGCACGGTGGGATGATAAAGACCTTCTTGATACCGAAAAATTGCAGTTGATACCGTACGACCAAAATGACAATACTTCTGCTTTCATTCTACACGCTAGTTGCTGTTTACTCCTCGAGGAATATTTCAGTCCAGCACCGATTCCTATAGCACGTCTCGTTGAGGTGTGTAAATCATGTCCACTGGATTTTGATTTCCATAGGTGCATAAGCTGGGGCCATGACTATGGCGGGAGAGTTGAATTAGACAATTTTTACCCCTGGGAAGAGAAGGATGTTTCAACAATAATACGTATAGAAGACGACCTAGAGCCTAATTATCAAGAAGCAGATCCTTGCAGATTACTAGACCTAAATAAGCTCGTACAAACAGCGAATCTGGCCAAGTCAAAGCAGCTGAGCTCTACAGCTATTGGGCGAACACAACGCAGACAAATCCCAAGAACACGGAAGGTGGCTATGAAAAATGGCATAGTACCTAATTGTTTCACAAGACTTCCCTACGAAACTTTAGTGGCCATTATGGCCTTTCTACCAACTCAAGATGTGAGGACTTTCGCTCAGGCATCTAAGGGGCTGAAAGCAATTATTCCGTCTGAATTGGGACAATCTTTCTGGGCCTCGCGGTTTACCTTCGAATTCGACTTTGTTTTTGAGGCAAGGAAGCACCAGGGCAATCTCGATTGGAAATGGCTTTACTTCGAGATAGTTAATGCTCTACGCCATTCTAGAGGTTTACAGAATAGAAGACGCATCTGGCGTCTAATACAGTCACCACTCTCAGAATTACTCTCTCTACACTGGAGTGGTAATCAATCATCACTGCCTTCTGATCAGGATACAAACAAACTAAGATGGAAGGAAGTTTATGGGTGTTTATCGGAACCCACATACAGAGATTTTAAAACGTCCAGTCAAAGATTTTATAAACAAAGGACTTCGATACCAATTGCGCTCCAGCAGGTTGTCGTCTCTTCTATTTTGATTGGGGATATGACTTATATTATAGGAATCCGCTTTATTCCTTATCAAGGAGAGATGGTTTGTTTAGGATATACAGGAAAACCGTCAGAAATTCTCATGGTTCAATCTATAGAGATCACAAGTATACAAGGCTTTATCCTTGCAGTAGGATCAAAAGGAGTCAATGCCTTACAGCTTATTACGACTAGTGGGCGGTTGTCACAATGGTTTGGCTACCCACAGGGCTTACCTAAGACGCGCCGTCTCACTGCATTTAAGCCTATAATAGTATTAGAGGTAGGCTTTGATGTATGATATACTTTTTCTTTATTGTCTTTATTATCTCCAGTTCATTAACCAGCTGTAATAGGGATTTAAAATGACTAGCCTTGCAATTGCAGAGCCGTTAACCCCTAATCACGGTGGTCCGACAGTTAAAGAGTCATTGCTGGAAAATGCCGTCTGGTTCCCGGATATTCCTCAGAGTAATCTGCAATGGAACATGCCTTTTTTTACGGCCACAGAAGATCTTACTACTGGGTTTCGGCCTCTATGCTACGTATTATTTAAAGACATCCCGGATCTAACAAGGATTACCGACTTTTCGGACGTTTTTGGCATCCTAGCAATTGATTTTCATGATAGCGCTGGGAATGTTCGGAGATTAGGTCCTAAATGTTTTCGTGATACTGAATTTCAGACTACGTGCTTCCATATTAATAGCAGGGGGGGTGAGAAAATCACAGGGATTGATATTCATAAGCACGAAGATTTCGATACATTCAAGGCAAGTAATTATTTCATATTTCGTAGATCTTGTTAATTCAAGCTGTCACCCTGACAGATTTGCCTTTACTGAGATCTAACAGATTTTTACCAATCGAGGGCGCCAGAAACATCTGGGTGATGATTGGAACATAATGGAACCCACGTTAGAAAAAATAACTATTGCCCCTAAGGCCAGCCCTGGGGGAATTTCCGTCCCTGTAGGTCTATATGCGCAATGGGTAAGTCCTATTTGTTTCATACATTATATAGGCAAGTAACTTACATGACTTAGAGCGGGAGTGAACGATATCGTCTAGCCAATCTGTGTGTTATTTCGGAGAGTGTAACGGGGTGCTTAATCAAGCCAGAGACTTTTCAATTAAACGAGCTTATCTTGAACTAATACTGCTCTTAGAATTAATTTATATAATAATCTTGCCCTTCGAAACGAGGAGTTAACGCTCTGTCCCAGAAAAGTTTTGGGAGAAGAGAGACCAACCCCATCTTAACATTTGAGTGCCGAAGATGCGAGAACTCACAAGGACTAGAGAGATTATTGTGTGGACCCTAGAGTTCCTTTAGCCATTGCTCGGCTTTTCTCAGTTGATTCTCCTTTCCGCTCTGTATGCTCTCTGCGATGCTCTATTCTAAGCTCGGCGGCGCTGAAAACCACTAATTGCCAGCTCATCGTGAAGCGATTCAGGTACATGCGAGATTTATATTCTTTTCACTCTCGTTCACCCTTGGATTGTGATATTGATAAAGACCCATAGAGAATCGTATCTAGCCGTTTTACGGCGAATCGTTTCCCTTCATGAATAAACCGACATGCAGTTGCAGCCCATATAAACAGTCACCTGCATTCTGAACATGACGCAACATAACCTTCGGGTCGGCCAGCTAGTTTCTAGAGGGCTTTCCTGCCTAATAACTTGCAGATTGTATTCCACGAAAACAGTGATATCGTGGTTAACTTCAGGCCAGATTATCGCATGTCGAGCAAGATACAATGATGCGTCGCTTTTAAGGTCGTCGGGGTAAATACCTTCCGATGGAAAGGAATAATTGCTCACAATTGCTCACTTCGCCCAAGAAGTGTTTGAGATGAAGAGACAGTCAAGCGTCCTCATAATCTAATCTGGAATTTCGGGGCCCCCATTACGAACAGGACTTCCAGTCCATCTTCGATATTTCCAATCTAGAGATTCAAACCGATAACCCAGTAAATCCTGGAGGGTTTGAGACTGAAGGTTTCCTTTTACAATGCGCTAGTTTTGAAACGAGTATGGCAAATGGGTTAACTCGTTGCTAAATTTGAAGGCACGAAAGTCCTCGTGGACCTCACCATGAATTTTCGAGATTTTGCTGATTAAGAACATATTTCTGAGTCCGGGGATTAAACTCCCAGTAGCCCCTATAGCTAGTGTCATTTCTAGCAACGTAGAGCCCCGAAACTTTGAAGCAAGTGCAGCAAGTTCATGGAGTAGGTCTTCCAACGAACTTTGGGCCATTCGATTATGTTGAGGAGTCACCCAATTTTACTAAAATTGCTCTTCTGGACCGCTAGTTCACGCTGAATACTTGTTCTCGGCTTGCTCTCTAATGTAGGTCATAGAGGCTAAAACTTTTGGGGGCCCGAGAGAGCAACTAAGGATGGCGAGGAAGATTTAGTTTAGAATGGCCTATAAAATTGCAAAGATACACAAAATTGGCGTTGCTTTAAGGAGGCTTAACTTAATTCTAAAAGGGGCCATTAGAATCTTTTATGTGGCAGACTGAAGAATTATGTAATGGATAAGTTAAAAATGCAAATGAACAACTTTTATTTCTAAGGACAGTACCAAGCAAACGCAGTCTCCTATGATAAACGCTCCACAAACTGTGTATATCTAATCCCGTATACCAAGTGCCGAGAAAATAGAATACATGCACGTAAAAAGTGAGTGATACCAACCAAACGATAACTCCATTTAGACTTTGGAGCCAAGCATCAGAAAAAATTCAAGAAAAAGCAGTACTTTTTGAAAGCAGCGAACCAATCTAAGCGATATCTAGCAGGGTATTTTCCTACAAACGTACCATTTCAGAAGGCTCTTCACGCTGTGACAATGGCCTGCCGGAAAAAAATTTAGCTTGATCAAGACCGCCAAATGCCCCAGTGTCGTGGTGAAGGTTTGGCTCTGCACGCTGTGACAGTGGCCTGCCAGAAAAAAGTTTAGCCTGATTAAGACCACCAAATGCCCCAGTGTCGTAGTGAAGGTCTGGAGCGTCTTGAAGGGCTTTTGCTACACCTGGGGTTATCTGGTATACGGGCAAAGCCATCCCTCCGAGAATGAAGGTTGACGCCATACTTATAACTGCTGCGTTAAGGAGCTTCATGATGATAAAAGTGATATCCTTTAGATACCGAAACGCTTTAATAGGAGGAAAAAAAGAATCCTGCGAAATCTAAAATGTATGAAGATGGCTGATGTGCGTTGTAGCTGATAGTGATTTGATATTCTTTATAGGTATAGAGAAGGGGTACTTATACTTCAAGTAGCAATTGCTTTATCAAGTAGAAATCTATAGTATACTTAATGCAACTACTAGAATATAAGATTGTAGGAGGCTCCTTCGTCTCCAGAGGAGCCAACGGGAACGAATGCTATATGAGCCGCAGCTGAGCCATCAACGCGCCTCACACGGAAGTGCCAGATTGTAATACAGTGGCTGGAGCCTGTAACGGGCGCCGGATATTGACATGCTGCAAGGCACCTCTAAGGATTAGAATCAAGAATGGATTGAATCGATGTTTAAGACAAGGTTCACACACTCGAACTCTATAGTAGGTTCGCATAAAGGGGGCTGAGGTAAATCAAGCGAATCATCTTGCACTATGATTGGTCCTGAATACGGATGAATGTGGCTGCTTCTTCGGTTTCGCTTTGAGGTCAGATCCTACGGCAAAAAAATGGCCGGCTGGGTTTAGAATTTGCCTTACGTCTCGCTTTCGCATTCCAAATCCAGTATAGCGAAAGTGAATCGATGTGTTCATGCGGCCGGAACTCTTTCCGCTAAATCCCACGATCTACGCGAGATCCCCAGGCGCCTGTGTATCCCAAGCGGACTTGTTCTGAAACTGTTGTGGCTGACTCGGGTGGCTTGGCCAGGCTCGTCCCTAAAACTCAATAAACCGATACCACCAAGCAGTATAGCATATGCAGGCCAGAACTTATGTTTTATAAATAGTACAAGTGGATAATAGGAGGGAATATCTGCTAAAATCACCTGGAGACCAAGCCATAATTGACAACAAGACTGAAGGCTCCTCCGTCGATATGCACTTGAAACCCTATGCCAGCCACTAGGATCGAATGCGACGTAGGAGGCCGTCGAAGCGAGCCGAAAATTAACGCTCGTCCTTTTCTTCAAGTCAACTTTGGCGCGTCAGATCGTCCATGACTACACCAGCAAGGGGCTTACCCTCGAGAGCGGCATAAGTCCAGCCTTGTCAAGCCTGGCAAAACAGATACGAGCGCAAGGACAAACGAAATATATAGCTGGCCTCTAGATACATATTGAACTTACTGATCTCCTCTGGGTGGCGTATTCAGAGGAGGGGTCGGGCCGACCAAAAGACTGGCGGTGTCCGACACGGTCCTGGGCTTCCGTAAACTTCGAGCCGCTTATAGAGAATTTGATATCTAGAAATTAAGACTGATCCGGTTATATTTGATATCCTGAATGCAATTGAAGTGACAGAGGTAGTTATTCCTAAAGCTATTATTACTAGGAGTAGTGGTGATGCGAGAATGGACGCCGTTAAGTTAAACAGCAAAGTTGGAATTGCTGGTTCTATAACAGATCCTGTAGGTACTGTACCTGACTTCCCTGACTTCCTGACCCTTTGATCAATCCCGTAGGTAATCCAACTGAGTTACTACCCGAGCAACCTCATCAAACATATCAAGCTCACCGTCGCACGCCTACATCCCCAATGCCGGACCCACGCAAAACCCAAACCCACCCACCTGTATACAACCCGGCTCATACGGTACACTGTCATAAATGGTACGATCACACACCTCCAAACCAGCCACATACCCACATGGCGGCGCGGTGGCCGAATCCCAAGTCCAAGGCACACAGGGGATCTCCGTAAAGCCCGGGTTAATATCAGTTCCACCATCGATAACGACTTTGATGGCAGAGTTGGACACCCCCGCATAGTATGATCCAAAATAGGGCGCCTCTGCGGTCAGGGTGCCGGTGAGCTTCGTTCCCGCGGGGAAGGTTCCGCAGACAGGTTCATTCGTGGGGACGAAGGTTCCCGAGGGACCGATATCGTTGACTGTGATATTGTACCAATCCGTTGTCCCTTCAGTTTTGTATGTGACGGGCGTCTGTCCACTGGGGCTCGTTTGTGTGGCTAACTCAAGACGGATCTGGTACAGGCCGCCTGTAGCGGGTAGCCACCAGGAGAGCATGCCGAAGATGTTGCACTCTAATGGGAGGTAATAGAAGTACCCCTGGGAATTCAAAGGCTGAATGGTCGAATAGCCAGGTGAGTATATTTGTGTCGGCGTTATTGAGTTCAGGACTGGATGGGGTTCGAGCGTGGATCCGAAGGGACGGTATACTACCCGGTATTGGTACTGGCTGGGCCCGACGTCACAATTGGGGCCGGATGGCTGCGGCACCGTGCCTACGGTAGGACCAGTAATGTAGATAGAGCCGCCGAAAGGGCATGGACGAGATTGCCCGTACGCCCAATCGATGTCGACAGGCAGTGGCTGCAGTGTACTGGCGCTGGGCTTGTAGAAGAAGGCATACGCTGCATCAGGAAGGGTCAGTCCGGACAACTTAACATCGATATCTTCGATGAGAACGCCGCCAATCGTAAATATCTCTGGGGCCGTGAGGTTGGACGAATTCAAATTCGGCGGGATCTGTACATGGACCTGTAGCCAGTTTCCTCTGCGTGCTGTCTTGGGCGGCTCCGGGGGTGGCACGTTCCACGACAGTGCGGCTCTGACGCGCGAGATCTGGGTCGTGTTACATATATGGCTTACATTCCGAAGATCCACTGGCAATGCTGCTGAGTATGCCACTCCACCAGGAGGGATGTCGGGAAGGTTGTGCACATTAATGGTTGCTTGGCCCAGGTATGTCCAATCACAAGTATTATACCAGTCAGCCCAGAAGGAGATATATTCCAAAGTGCCGTTCCCGCAATTTCCTGTACCGTAGCCCTTTGGTTCCTTGATTCGGATCGTGGCTACTAAGCGCTGAAGATTATAGTCGAGGCCGAGCCCGATGAGCTCCTCGAAAATTATGTTTGAGGGTGATCCAGGCCGAGGAAGTTCACTGAGGGTGGTTGCTGATGAGGGGATGTGAGATAAAACCTGTTGTTGGTCTGCATTGCTTGGAGAATAATGGAACCGCTCTTTGGGCGTTCGGAGCTCCTTACGAATGTTCTCTTCTGATAATGCACGGGAGATGAAATCAACCTTAGGAGGCGGGAGTGGAAGTGTAGGCGACTGTATATACTGGTCAAGAGCATTTCCCCATGTAGGAGGGAAATATGGAGACGATGGCGGCGGTAACTGATCCCACGAGAGGATTGCGCGGATCTCAGGGAGCCGGGGCAGTTCACAGTTGCTCTGAGTACTGGGCTGGAATGGGAGCGTAAGAACGTAGAATAATGGAAATACAGACGCCTTGTTGCAATCGAGACTGTCTAAGATATCGTGTGTGTTGACAGTGACAGCTCCTAAGTCAGTCCACTGATACCAAAGTGGACCATAGCGCTCATAGAAACGCACATACTCGAACGAGCCATTGGTGCAGAGGACGCCGTCGAAGCCGTAGTCTAACTTGATCTCAATAGTGGCTTCAAGGACACTCAGAATTGGGTTAAATCCAATTGAAACGAGTTGCTCATATTGAGTATCGTACGATAGCGGGATAACCGACGGTTGGTTTGTTTCCGGGGCATTTCCAAAGTAGTTTGGATTTTCTGCAATCAAGTTTTTGAAATTGCTACGGTAGTCATCTTGGGAGACACATTTGGATAGATCAGGAGGACAAGCCAAGCACCGAATAGTGAGGACTAAGGCAACAAGGATTTTTGGGAAAGCGCGTCCCTTATACATTGTCTCTCTTGCGTTAGGACTGTGCACGATAAGTAAACATTAAAAAGGGTAAATATTTGCAGAAGTGTTGCTTTCAACGCCAATTGCTGCAGTAGCAAGATATGTTACGCGCCTTATAGTTAGCTGTAGACACTTATCAACTGATGAAGGGTCTGATACTCGGTGGGCACATGCCAAGCGCAACCCTCACGTCTTGCCTGGGCGAGTGGCGGAACCGGGAGAGACTCAACCTCACAACAGCGAATGTACACGCAGAGCTGGCCCTCATTTTGAATGCGTGGCTTGCGGCTGAAAAGAAACAAGGTCTTTGGGTGACGCCAGTTGAATTGCTCTTTCTTGTACCACTTGACAACATCTTTCGATTCACATACTGGGCGCACAGATGGCACTTCTAGATAGCAAGCAATCCTGCGGCCCCTCGTCTATGTTAGATTGCCGGTTGTGTCGACTATATGGTGTTGAAGTTCGCTAGCCTCGCCGCATATTTAATCGCATAGTCAGAATGCCATCACATATCCCATCCCCTTTCTATCTTCCCGCCAAGGTTGCAAAAGCCCCCCATAAACTCCTCACAAGACCCAAGCCAGCGGCGGGAAACCGAGACAAAACCAACGAATGGCAGTCCTTCACCGAAATCCCTGTATATTTGTTGGCGCTCTGATTTGTTGGCTGATGGCGAAGCTGAGGAAACTATCCATGCAGGTTGCCGTCTAGTCAGCCACAGGATAGGGACTAGCACCACCGTTGATGTTTAGAGGTTCTATTGCTGATAAAACTTGTAGGCGCTATTATCCTCTGAGATATTGGTGACGTTGATTCGATTGAAAAGTGTGAACCTAGTCTAAAAGGGTGGCTCTAGATACATAATGGAGGGGATGTGAAGAATTGTAGTATCTCAGCAAAAAAGAAGGAAAATTTCATTGGCAGCGTGACTAGATCGCTAGAATTGCTGCTTAGGGTTTGGTGGGAAGGCTCCAGGAGCCTTCAACTTGGCAGTACAAACTGAATTTAAATATGACACAAGGATCACACCGCTAGAGGATATACTCTACTCAACCTGTGATCCTCTCCTTGATATTTCTTCTACTGCTATCCACGGGTCTCGCATTCCGTCTTCTCCAACACCCTTTCTCTCGTCCATCCCACGCTTCAAGACTTCCTCTTTTCATGGTCCTCTTCTGCCAAGTATTTCGGACTCCAACTCTGCCGCCCATTCCTCCATGCCACCGCGGCCTGCATCTGTCTCGCCTACTTGTACGTCTCCCTCCCCAAAAGCATAAGTTCGGTTATACAACCAAACGATTACCACCTATGGTTTCAGCTGCTGAGCCTTCATTTATTTCGGAAGATCGGATTTTATTCCAGGCATAATTCCGGGGTTAGATTCTAACGCGATTTCCAGTCGGATTCTTCGTCAAATACCAGCTGATCAGATACCAATGACGGCGCGTCGGGAAAATGGCGGTGGTTGCGGCAACAAGCTGCCGAAGTTTTAGTCGGGCAGAATACCAGGTGAAATAATTGGCCCCAAGGCTGAATCTCATTCAAATAAATGGCTCTTGGCTTTGAAGCGCAATATCTTCCTCTTCATCCGCCAGCTCATCTCCCAAATCTGACACGCCGATAATCGCAGGCTGTGAATCAAATCTAACCACTTTCTCCTGGTGGCGAGTAACTCTGGCCATAAGCCGCCGTGGATAAGATCTCCTTTGTATATCATCTAGACGGGTAGACACCAGATCGATATTCCTGTGTTTGTTCAACCGACCTAATCTCTCATATGAAGTCTCGACATACTGCACGGGAGATACCCAATATGGGAGTCCTTAATAACTCTAATAAGCCACCAGTAAGGGTTACTATCATCTAGGAGGACCAACGTATCTCCTTTCTCGACTGAAGCTTGACCTTCGAGTTCGGCCAGGAAGGTGTGAAGCGCGTAGACAAATTCAAAGTCTATCTCATCATCGCCAATGCTTGGAGAGGATGATATCATTGACGTTATATCGGTCGCATAGTTGCTGTCACTCTCATCCCATTTGGTACTCATTTCGGACTCAGAGTCGCCGGTGCGAGTGATGTTGTCTTTGCCGCCACTTTCCATACTTGTCTCGGGTGTGAAGGCTCCCGTGCTATCGACTCCACCCTTGTCGTGCTGTTTCGTACTCCCTTCATGTTTGAATGCGCCAGTGCCAATGATCCCGTTGTTCCAATCCCTTTTCGCAACCATTTTAGGCTCGAAGTACCCGGTACTAGTAGCCTCGGCCAGAATCTCATCTAACTCTTGGTCCGTAAGGGGCTTAAATTCAGACTCTACTCCTGCTGACTTAGGTGGGGCTTTAGGTGGCAATGGACTATCATCGTTTGAAGCGACTGGTTCTAATGCCCAATTGCTAACTTCAGAGTCGACCACTGTTTGTGGTACTTTTCGAGAGGATATGACAACAAATTCAGATGTTGTCGTTGCAATTATTGGTTGCATCGGCACTTTAAAGTGTGCTTGGGTCTGCTCATTATCTTGGAGTAGAGGAACAGATGCTGCGACTTCTTGAGACAATATGCTTTTACCCTTCTTGTCGCCTTTTATTTTCTGTTTTATAAAGGAAGCAAGAGTTGATCGATAGACTTTTGAAGTAACAATGAGTTCGTCAAAATCAAATGTCATGTCGAGGGTCTCCATGTTCTCTGTCTCTATACTTGTAATGGTTTTGGCCGACTCTGAGTCCCTGAGCCACAAGAGTGAGGAAGAGCGATCTCTGGCCTGATTGAGGATTGAAGTCGTCTCAAAACTATGGATTTGATCCTTTTGCTCTGTTTGGGACGGCCTAAGGATAGTCGCATTAGCTATAGAAGTCCTCGTATTTAGGTGTACTCACAATGTCAAGATCTGAAGAAGCAAGCTGAGGGCTTGAACTTGACCCCTTAGCATCCCTTCGTACTCCAAGATGGTACCCTCATCCCTTAAAAATCTCGTCTTGTTCCACAGAGTCATCTTATTCGATTGCGCTTGAGCCTTCGCAAGGTATTCCATAATCACCTGCACCACAGTATCACAAGATTCCAGTGACCTCTTCAATTCCTTTCGAATAGGCTCATCGTACGTAACCGGTCCTCCTAGCCATTCCGAAAGTCCAGTCGCGGTAGCGCTAAGTGCAGCGAGCTGACTTTCAAACAGCACCACTTTCCGCTCCACATGCTTGTATTTCTCTTTCAATGTCCAGAGTTGCTTGGTAATAGTCCCTATCCGGATGGTGATTGACACACATGTATTGACCAGCGCAAGGACCGACATAGGGTCCATTGGAAAGAGCTTGATAGACCGGACCGATTAAGGCCAGACCGAGCAATTATATGGATAGAGATTTCCCTCATCGATGAGGTGTCGTCCCAACTTGCGTCCGACATGCAAAGCCGAGCTGAGCAGCCGGGCTCAGCCACAATCGAAAAAGTAACGCAATGCACGTGAGAGGCTTCTTCGCTGGTCGCACGTTGTAGTCCCAAAACCTACCATAGTGTATGCTGTTATGCAACCACCCTTTCGATGGCGCTACGCTGCCTTCGCGTCCAAGACTACACGGTGGGATGGGTTTGTGCCCTCCCGATCGAGCTTGCGGCAGCGACGGAGATGCTCGACGAAAGGCATCAAGAACTACCTCGTGATGTTGATGACACCAACCTGTACACTTTCGGTCGCATCTACGAACACAATGTTGTCATCGTATGTCTTCCGGCAGGCCAGATGGGCACTAATACTGCCGCCGCAGTCGCCGTCGAGATGAGGTCAAAGTTTCGGATCCAGTTCAGCCTTATGGTTGGCATCGGAGGCGGGGTCCCAAGTGCGGAGTCGGATGTACGACTTGGAGATGTAGTGATCAGTCAACCCCACAAACAGCATGGTGGAGTGGTCCAGTACGACTTTGGAAAGACTGGACCGAGGGGATTTACTCGGTCGGGTTTTCTGAACACACCGCCAACTATCTTACTTCATGCACTTTCTAGGCTACGAGCAAATCACGATACAGGCAGGAACAATATTCTCACACATTTGTCCGCAGTTAGCCATTTGCCGAAGTTTTCGCATAGCAATGCAGGACCTGATATCCTGTTCGAGTCGACCTATGAACACGTCGAAGGGCCTACGTGCGCCGAATGTAGCAAAATCAGGCTAGTAGAGCGGGCTAAACGTTCAACTCAAGAAATTGTAGTTCACTACGGCACGATAGCGTCCGGTAACCAGGTCATACGCGATGGCCTTACCAGAGACAGGCTGAGCTCAGAGCTCGGCGGCGTGATTTGCTTCGAGATGGAAGCAGCCGGGTTAATGAACAGCTTTCCTTGCCTCGTCATCCGAGGCATCTGCGACTACGCAGACTCGCACAAGAACAAGGCGTGGCAGCCTTATGCTGCTGCTGCGGCAGCTGCTTGTGCGAAAGAGATCCTGTCAGTTATACCTCCAGCTGAAGTAATCAAGGCACGTACTGTTAATGACACTATTGAAGGAAAAGAAGGTCAGTCTAGTTTATAAGATTTACCGTGCAAAATCGTTGAATTTATCCAATTCTTCTATACTGTGAAAAGGCGCCTTGCACAATGGTTATTAGGAATTTGATCGGTGCACTTGTCGATTGCTCTAGTGTTGCTAATTCAACTATAGAAAATGGTGGTCCTACAGACGAAGAGCTACTAGCTAAGCTACCATGCGCTTCCCAAGCAGCCTTCAACTCTTACGACAGGCAACATGAGCCTCGTTGCCTTCCTGACACCCGAGTCGACGTCCTCGACGACGTAATGGCATGGGCTGACGGGCGTGACGAGAAGTGCATCTTCTGGCTGAATGGCATGGCTGGCACTGGTAAATCCACTATCGCTCGCACGATTGCCCGCAAATGCCATGATCAAAATCGCCTGGGAGCGAGTTTCTTCTTTTCAAGGGGTAGGGGAGATGTTGGCCATGCCCGCATGCTCTTCACGACCATTGCCATGCAACTAGCAAAGAAGTCATCCGTCCTCAGACGGTACATATGCGCAGCTATCGCTGAGCACAGCGACATTAGCAGCCAAGCACTCCGCGATCAATGGAATCAGCTTGTCCTTCAGCCGCTTTCCAAGCTGGGAACTAGTTCACGTCAGTCACCGTTCATTCTTGTACTTGACGCTTTGGATGAGTGTGAGGACGAGAAGGATATTGGAGTTATTCTTCAACTCTTATGCGAGGCTCGATCGTTGTTACGGATCTTCATGACGAGCAGGCCTGAAATTCCTATTCGCCACGGCTTTTATCAAATCCCAGAGACGGGACACCGGGACTTTGTTCTTCATAACATATCTTCGTCCATTGTAGACCATGATATTTCTATTTTCCTCGAATACAATTTAGGCATTATAAGGCGTCAGCACGCCCTTGCTGCCGACTGGCCGGGCGAGAAAACCATTGGACGTCTAGTTCAGAGTGCTAGTGGTTTGTTTATATGGGCTGCAACTGCCTGCCGTTTTATTCATGACGGCAGACAATTTGCCGAAAATCGACTGTCTATTATCCTCCAGGGCAATACATCAATTGCAGCACCAGAAGAGAAACTTGACGAGATCTACACTACAATTCTGACAAACTCGGTCAGCGAAAAATATGACGACTACGAGACAGAAAATTTATACAAGACGTTGAGAGGAACGCTTGGACCTATAGTTATCCTCTTTTCTTCCCTTTCTATTATCTCTCTAGCCAGGTTACTTCACATTTCCCAAATCGATATAGGTCACACGCTAGACAGCCTTCATTCCATTCTAGACGTGCCAAAAGACCCAGACTGCTATATTCGTCTACATCACCCTTCGTTCCGCGACTTTCTCCTCAACAAGCAGAGATGCCGCAATGAATCCTTCTGGGTGGACGAGAAGAAAGCACATGAAGCTCTAGCTGAGAGGTGCCTGTGGCTCATGTCCGAAAATCTTAAGAGGGATATCTGTGGCCTATGCGCGCCAGGCCGGCTCGCGAGCAGTATTGACAGCAGTTTGGTCGAACAATGTATTCCAGCAGAGCTTCAGTACGCGTGCCGCTATTGGGTCCAACATCTCCAGATGAGTAAAGCAGATCTCCGTGACAACAGCCAAGCGCACATATTCCTGCAGAAGCACCTCCTTCATTGGCTCGAAGCCCTCAGCTTGATGGGGATAGCGTCCGAGAGCGTTCATATGGTGACAGATTTAGAATCTATGATAGTGAGCAGTATTAATTCAGATACTAACTCAGGGGTTTTAATGCGAAACAACCCCTCTAGTTTGCGTACTATCATTCATGGTGCGAAACGATTCATCCTCCACAACCGAAACCCAGATATTTTAAAGCGAGACGAGAGCTCCGGTATATATGCTATTCTTCATGATGCAAAACGATTCATCCTTTATAACCGATCGATGATTGAAGAGGTACCTCTCCAGTTATATTCTGCCGCTCTTTTGTTCTCCCCTAAGGAGAGCACAGTTCGGAGACAGTTCTCAGACCAGTTCCCACGGTGGATCTGTCGTCTACCAGAAGTGCAGGATGATTGGAACTTCTCTTCACAGACTCTCGAGGGTCATTCGGGTAGGGTCAGCGCAGTGGCCTTTTCACCAGACGGTCAGCTTCTAGCCTCTGCCTCTAGCGACAAGACAGTCAGGCTCTGGGACCCAAGGACAGGAGCATCATATGGCACTCTCAAGGGTCATTCAGGTTGGGTCAATACAGTGGCCTTTTCACCAGACAGCCAGCTTCTAGCCTCTGCCTCTAGCGACATGACAGTCAGGCTCTGGGAACAAGGACAGGAGCGTCACGTGGCACTCTTAAGGGTCATTCAGATTGGGTCAATGCAGTGGCATTTTCACCAGACGGTCAGCTTCTAGCCTCTGCCTCTGATGACAAGACAGTCAGGCTCTGGGACACAAGGACAGGAGCGTCACGCAGCACTCTCGAAGGTTATTCAGGTAGGGTCCATGCAGTGGCCTTTTCACCAGACAGCCAGCTTCTAGCCTCTGCCTCTGATGACAAGACAGTCAGGCTCTGGGACCCAAGGACAGGAGTGTCACGTGGCACTCTCGAGGGTCATTCAGGTAGGGTCTATACAGTGGCCTTTTCACCAGACAGTCAGCTTTTAGCCTCTGCTTCTGATGACAAGACAGTCAGGCTCTGGGACCCAAGGACAGGAGCATCATACAGCGCTCTCGAGAGACATTCGGGTTGGGTCCATGCAGTAGCCTTTTCACCAGGCGGTCAGCTTCTAGCCTCTGCCTCTAGCGACAAGACAGTCAGGCTCTGGGACCCAAGGACAGGAGTGCCACGTGGCACTCTGGAGGGTCATTCAGATTGGGTCAATGCAGTGGCATTTTCACCAGACGGTCAGCTTCTAGCCTCTGCCTCTGATGACAAGACAGTCAGGCTCTGGGACACAAGGACAGGAGCGTCACGCAGCACTCTCGAAGGTTATTCAGGTAGGGTCCATGCAGTGGCCTTTTCACCAGACAGCCAGCTTCTAGCCTCTGCCTCTGATGACAAGACAGTCAGGCTCTGGGACCCAAGGACAGGAGTGTCACGTGGCACTCTCGAGGGTCATTCAGGTAGGGTCTATACAGTGGCCTTTTCACCAGACAGTCAGCTTTTAGCCTCTGCTTCTGATGACAAGACAGTCAGGCTCTGGGACCCAAGGACAGGAGCATCATACAGCGCTCTCGAGAGACATTCGGGTTGGGTCCATGCAGTAGCCTTTTCACCAGGCGGTCAGCTTCTAGCCTCTGCCTCTAGCGACAAGACAGTCAGGCTCTGGGACCCAAGGACAGGAGCGTCGTATGGTACTCTCAAGGGTCATTCAGGTAAGGTCTATGCAGTGGCATTTTCACCAGATAGCCAGCTTCTAGCCTCTGCCTCTGATGACAAGACAGTCAGGCTCTGGGATTCAAGGATAGGAGCGTCATACAGCACTCTCAAGGGTCATTCAGGTAGGGTCCATGCAGTGGCCTTTTCACCAGATGGTCAACTTCTAGCCTCTGCCTCTAGCGACAGGACAGTCAGGCTCTGGGACGTAAGGACAGGAGTGTTACATGGCACTCTGGAGGGTCATTCAGATTGGGTCAATGCAGTAGCCTTTTCACCAGACGGTCAGCTTCTAGCCTCTGCCTCTAGTGACAAGACAGTCAGGCTCTGGGACCCAAGGTCAAATAAAGCAATTCGGGTATTTATCACTGAAGAATGGATTTTTATCCTTTCTTTCTCCAGTGACGGGTCATATCTCAAGACTGAGCACGGACCATTTGAGCTCAGTTGTCTCTGTCGCTCAGTTGGTCAACTACAGGCCGAATTTTCATCATGCCTACATGTCAAAAAGCAATGGGTGACTTGGGAGACAGAAAATCTTTTATTCCTTCCTACTGATTATCGACCAACAGTCTTTGCTGTACGAGATAACATTCTGGTCATGGGACATGCGTTTGGTCGAGTTACTTTTATTGAATTTGATCTGGCTAAGATACCACCTTATACGGTGGTATAAATCTTTATATAATATATAACTTTGATAGAGAGGGACTTGGGGGACCTGATGCTTATGTGCTGTTAGCTTTTACCCTGGAACATGCCGAAGCTTCCCCGTCTGCTTTACCGGCTACTTTACGCCAATTTTTACGTCAACAAATAACCTATCTCAACGTGCTCAGACGGAGACTTACAGAATGTTAAACATTCCCAACACAATGCTCGATATTCTGAAGTATAATCGTGGTTCGAGCGGGGCTCCTTTAGTTTGGTCACTTCAAGAAGCGAAAAACTTCCTAGAAGCTAGAGGGAAGCTGGTTTCGCAGCGACTGTATATAAAATATGTGTGCAGCTGGGCTTATATAAGCTCTTTATCACGTTGTCACTTCAGCAATCTAGTTGGATTAAGGATATATGTTTCTAAATATTATCAAGAGTTTTCAGCAGCTCGTAGAAGATCTATTTTCGGAAGCCTGACCACTATTAGCTAGCACAAAACTACAATAACGGAGTAGAGTCTGTTTCAAATGTTGAAGAGAGTCTCCCCTACTCTGAAGCTAGTTCAAGTGGCATTAAAGATGCTACGCTTAGCTATTTTGGTTGTTGTACTAGGCGCCTTAATCACACGCAAGTCAAAAAGGTTCAGGTTAAGGGGAAGCCAGTTTCGCAAGCGATTATATCAGGTCACCATGGTCACTAATTCCTCGGACATACAGATCTTTTAGACATGGATTCATACCTGTGCGAAGTTTCACGGTCTCATTCTAATCTAAACATTGCGCGGGCCTTGTGAAATATTTTACGCTGGATACTGAATGATACGAGTAACTGATACCGTGCGCCACAATGGGGTAGGTAAAGGGCCTGCTCTTTAAAATTTCCCCGGCGACGCTATACCATAAGCTGATGATTCCTCTGATTACGGCAGGCCGGTCATCCATGCCTCTCCCCTTACAACCCAGCCAATCAAGAAAAATGTCGCATCACGATATGCCGAATGCGAGATCAGTACCGTCAACATGTAAACCGTGAAATAAGTCAGCATGTCGTAAAAGAGTATATCACAACTTGATTAGAACAGAGTGTCTTGTATTTTATAGAATTAGCTTTTACCGATAAATGACTACCGCAAACCATTCCCCACTGGCTGATACCTAAAATGGTGCGTGGCGAGTTCGTTTGTCGTATGCCCCGCTTTCACTGGAAAAAGCACAGACTTCTGCCAAGCATTGCAGCAGGACTAACCATTCAAGTGGGGTGGAAAAGGAGCCCTAGTGGCGCCACAGCCTTGCTACTTAAACTAGACATCCATCCTGGTGGTTCTAGGACTACAGCGTAAGCTCTGACCATGTCCTGTGACATGCCGAAGGCCGAGAATACTACATTGCCATAATAAGCCCACCAAAAGCAACCTCACCTCTAATCCTTGAATTACCGCTGTATGACCCTAATTCCGTACGGTCAGAAAGGAATATTCCGCTAAGACATATCTGTCCGGACGCTCTACAGGAATTGTTCCCAATACGTTCGCATTCTCGCTTCAAACTGAGTAATACCAAAGAGTTGAGACTACTCAGCGTATAACTTTGGCTTGCTACATTTATGAGTGAAATGTGGTGAAGCAATACTTAAATGCGTCTAAGGGAGATCCAAGCCTGAAGCTATAATGGTTATAGTAATAGATACACTGCCGAAGCGCGGAGCTCTACCCCCGAAGATCCTAGATAAAACATTCAAAGACCCCTTGAATGAAAATTTGAAATTTGTTGCCATGTTTATCTACCGCAAAATTGCTTTTACTTGGTTTCGACAATTAGATCTGAAAACAGTCGTCCGAATGCCAGCGCCACCAAATCCCGCTCATTAAATCACACCCGCCCCAGGAACCAAGGAAACTATTTCATTACAATTCCAAGTATTCCAATGTTCCTACCGTAAGCGCCTAGAATCGTCAGATCGAAGGTTAGATCGTATACTTCTACTCTCAGACCGTCCTTTCGTGCTTCCTTTAGATTGCTTTGGCATGGGCGCTGATTGCGTCAAAACCTCGCTCGATAAGTTGGAAGCTGTGAGCTCCAAGCCCGATGATCGCAGGTCATAGTCAAGCCCAAATCCAGTCTCGACGCTCTTCAGAAAGCTTTTCAGGTAAAGGACACAGGTAGAACACAAACAACTGCATTGAATCACTTGCGTAGTGACTGATACTTGCCACTCTGCGAAGAATGGGTCGGGGGAAGGACCAACGAAGTTCTTCCAAATGATGATATCCACGACGTAAGCAGCTATTGTGCTATAGAGGTATGAGCTGGTTTTCAATAATCCCGCTCAAGGTTGGGAAGCATACCAGATGCGAACGATGAACGGAATAGAGAATAGTATCTTCTTTGAAACTGTCCATTGTACAATACATATGATATAAACGGGCGTCATGATCAAAACTGTTTCTGCCAGAATGTTGACGATGTCGGAGACGATCCACCAGGCAATCTAGATAGATGGTGAGCAAATACTACTTATAGAAGCAATTGTTCCAACCTACTCTGTTGATGCACTTTTCTCTGGTATAGTCCCACGAGTTCGGAAGTCTGCATTCGAGGGCAGCCGCAAAGACTGATATAATTGACCACACAATAATAAGTCCACCAAGTGCAAATGAAACGAATTGATGTTGGCGGTTCGGGGTAAGCTTCGTGATTAATGAGAGCAGCGAGAGCCTCGCTAGGAGGACGGAGAGGATGTAGAAGACATTTGCCGCCATCTCTGCCTTTCAAAGAAGTCAGCCTGTTCTATCCAAGCCCAGAATTCTATATAGTGAGGAACATACCTTGAGACTGGCATTAATTTTTTCTGGTAACACATCTCCAAGAGGTTTGCCAAAGCCGTGGTCTGCTCGTACGATGGTGGCCACCGACTGTGCAATGCAGAACAACTGCCCAGGTCTACATTCAGCAAACAAGAAGCAGCAAGCAGCAGGAATCTCAACTCACGAGTGATCCGGTCATCAGAGAATCGTCTGACTCGAAAGATAAAGACCGATGAGATAATTTCACGACGAATCGGATGACGTAGGAAAATGTTGCGAGCGCAAGAAGGAGCCAAGCAACTATTGCGATCAGGGGGGATTTGTTTGTAGCTGTGATCGAGGTCGCCATCCTGCGGCAGATTGCCTGGTACCACAAAGCCTCTTAAGATTTCCCTCAGAGATCGCACGAGAGGGATCTTTATCTCAAACGCCATGCATACCTCCACATATCATGCATATTCGATGGTGTATAGCATCCAGAGCATCAATTCCAGTGTCTGGCCATCGCTCGCAGATCACATAACCAACGCGCACGGACTGTAACTGCCGCGTATTTCTTTTTTGGGATCTGCACTGATAACACTTTATACGGTTGTTACACCCGACCATTAAGGGAAGTTACGGTGTGTGCAAAAGGACCTTGCATGGGCTTAGCACCGGCTGATAATAAGGGACTCGGGCTTAATTGAGATTATTCCACAGCTAGAGAGCCGGACCAACCGATATAAGCAGAAATATCCCACTACGCACGTCGATCTATCCTTCCTTCTTCCTTTACACTCCCGCGTCTTTTTCTTTTTCCACTCCTCAATTAGTGGAATGTGATCCAATTTTCACTTTCGTGTTTCAACACGGTGCTTTTCTACAGATTCAAGATATCGCCGGTCCTTTCGCCCGCAGCAGCCTCACCTCCCTACCCAGTTATAGTCCAGTTATGGCATTGAAAAGTGCAACATATGAGCTTGGGGAGCGAAAAGACAGAGACATTCAACAGGTAGATGAAGATGACGGATCCATTCACGCCGTTGGACGATCAGGCTCTCTATCTAGTAGAGAGGAGCGAGATCGCACAGAACTTATGCGACTGGGCAAGGTCCCCGTTCTGAAGGTACGTGGCCTGCGTCGTCCCTTTTTTTCCCCTTAACACATCAATTGGAAAATCACACGACTGACACCCAGCTCTTCTTTCGCTTAAGCGCAGCTATGGGTTCATGTCTATCCTGGGATTTACAACGACCATTCTCGTCACATGGGAAGGAGTTCTGATGTTAGTATTGCCCGGAGGTCTAATTTGGATATTTAAGCTGTGAAATGCGCTGACACTCACGCGCTAGTACTCTGGATATTGGCCTTACCAAGTAAGTAGGACGTACCTTGCAATTCGCGCGGAGGGAATCAGTTGACATTGTCTAGTGGCGGCCCAGGTGGCATGATCTATATGTACCTTTTTGCGTGGATAGGCGCCTGGTGTACATTTGCATCGCTGTGCGAACTCGCATCAATGTGAGTGAACAGTCTTAACATTGGAGGAGGTTTTGTGACTAAGAACTGTCCGCTACCCAGGGCTCCCATATCTGCGGGGCAGTATTTCTGGGTGTCAATGTTGGCCCCGCCCTCGGCGCAAAGATTCTTGAGCTATATGACAGGTATGTGGGAAGGTGCCGGCTCGCCTCGAGAGAGAGTATCTAACCCAGTCTTAGGATGGATGACTGTGCTGGGTTGGCAGGCTCTTGTCGCCTCGACGGCATACATCTCAGGAACCCTGATCCAAGCTGTGGTGGTGCTCACCATCCCGTCATATGAGCCTCACAATTGGCACGGCACCCTTATCGTCTTCGCAGTCCTCTGCTGGGGAATGTTAATAAATACATCAGCTCGAAAATTGTTGCCGGTGCTGGAGGGTCCTATCTTATGCGTGCACATTCTGGGCTTTTTTGGTGTACTTGTTCCCCTGGTGGTCCTCAGCTCGCACAGAGCCTCGTCAGACGTCTGGGGTGCATTCGAGAACGCGGGAGGTTGGCCGACCGAAGGGCTTTCAACCATGATCGGCCTATTAATGTCCATTTTCCTCTTTACCGGTGTTGATGGAGCCATCCATGTATGCAATACCCACCTACTGATTCTCCGAGCACGCTAATTTGCCTTAGATGTCAGAGGAAATAAAAAACGCGTCTGTCGTCGTTCCACGTTCTATCATGACCAGCATGGCTCTCAACGGTGCATTAGGCTTCGCCATCCTCCTCGCTGCGGTGTATGCCCTAGGAAATATCGATGATGTTCTTGGCAGCCCTACTGGCCTGGCAGGCTACTCATTCCTGGATATCCTCAGCACGGGAGTTGGCTCCGTAGGTGGAGCGGCGGCAATGGGGGCCGTCATTATCTTCATGCAAATCTTCGGTAACGTCGCGGATATGGCCGCAGCGTCCAGAATGCTGTGGGCTTTCTCTAGAGATAAAGCCGTCCCAGGTTGGAGCTTCTTTGTCCAGGTAAGTTTTACACTTATAGGGCGGCTCTGATCCTTACTGACTGCGCGGAATTCTAACAG
Organism: Oidiodendron maius Zn; assembly: GCA_000827325.1. Classification (NCBI taxonomy): domain Eukaryota; kingdom Fungi; phylum Ascomycota; class Leotiomycetes; family Myxotrichaceae; genus Oidiodendron; species Oidiodendron maius. Next base: position 2,452,132 of record KN832872.1, on the reverse strand, counting down.
CTCGACAAACGAACATCGTTGCCTATCCGTTGCATTATTTTCTCTATTATCGTCTCGGCGCTGCTTTCGCTCATCAACATTGGTAGCAGCACGGCCTTCAACGACGTGGTAGCACTTGTTACAAGTGGTTACTACACTTCCTATCTCATGGCTACGGCACTACTCCTCTATCGGCGTTTAACGGGCTCAATCAACGTGCGCGGACCTAATGACTCCCCTGAGGAGCCAGTTAACAACGTAGGCAGAAGACTGGTTTGGGGCCCTTGGCGCATTCCTGGAGCACTTGGGGTCGTAATAAATGCATTCTCCTGCATCTATCTGATCGTGGCGCTCTTCTGGAGTTTCTGGCCATCCGAGCTGCCAGTTACGGCCGAAAATATGAACTACAATGTCCTGCTCATTGGGACCGTGGTTCTTGTAGCGGTCGTCTATTATCTGATTCGAGGCAGAAAGGAATATACAGGGCCTGTGGTCGAGATCAATTACTCTTCTTAATGTGTTTAAAAAGGACTCTCAGATCGAGTAGCAACTCCATAAATCATAGCAACTATCTCGCATATACTTCTACCATAGCAAAATCCTTTAGACTCGATAAGACACCGTTAGAACTCATCAATGTTGCTGTAAATTACCTTACTAAATTAATGTAACCATTAGTACTACACGCCAAATCTAGAAGTTGGTTTTGGGCCATAAAAGCATGGATTTGCATGGATTTCCACCTCGGTGTTTTCGGAGTCAGTAAAAATCAGTAACCAGGCGACATAAGTGCGATAGTGGCTGCGTCATGATCCGATATCCTGCGAAGCGAAAATGCCGTAGTAAGGCTGACTGACTAGCTTGACCAAATTCCAAAGTTTGCGACCACGAATGGTATTTTAGTTTTCGTAGCCATCTTGTTTCATTCCTAGCGCACTCTTTCCTCTACCTTCGTGTTCTCTCCTTTATGACTTATATATTAACTAATTAGTTGGGCGAGAACTGTTGGAAGTGTCTTCTGAATAAATCACGCTCCTCAACTCCGCCACGACTCCGCCCCCCACCACAGGATGACCCGTTCACTTCGGCACCGGTCCCCATCAACCAAAAATCCAAATACAAACATCGACATGATATTCCGTCAAACTCTCGCAATACCATACTGAGATTGGAAGATCTAAAGATCACGATCAGAAAGCTTATCCAGCTACCCGATTAATACTCCTTCACCAAAAGGACCAAGGAAACAAAGATGTGCAAAGCTGCTACATGCGCTACTTGTAGTATGTCTCTTCTCTCCATCTTTTCATTTCAGAAGGATGGGGTTATAGTAGTACGGCGGATGGCAGGCTGACAGCAAGCAGATAAGAAAACATGGTGGGGCTGTGGCCGGCATGTGCCAGGAATCATGGATAATGTTCCGGTGGAGGAGATGTGTACTGTAGGTTCTTTGCTTTCTACGTCTCCTCCTACCCCTTTCTAATCATTTTTTCGAGGAGCTAGGGAAATAGTAAAGTGGTGTAGAGAGGCAGACGGATGGACGCTGACGTGCATCAGTGCGAGCCCAAAGTCGAGAAAGACGGCAAGCAGTACCCGCCTATGGCGAAGAATAGCCCACGACTAGCCAGTGTGAGAGAACTGGTTGGTGGTGGGAAGAGGGGCAAGAAAGATTATGCGAAGGATGGGAAGGATGGTGAGGAGGGAAAAGCGCCGGGTGCGAAAATGACATCAGGGGGTGTTTTGAGAGGGATGTTGACTTCGGTTGCGAATGTGGCTAGTGGTGGTTTGTCGAGCTATACTAAATAATTTCGAGGAATGGTACTGAGCTAAAGTAATTAAGCCGGCGGATTTCTATTTGCTGTCTATCTATAACAAGATTCTATGTCAGGCTAAAAAGCTACGCTTAATCATCTCTAGGCGTAGCAGCAGGACCCTCCTCTTGGGGTTAGGCCGCCCGGGGCCGAGATCCGGCATTTCATTTCAGAGTGCCGAACCCCCCCACCTTCTCGCGATAGCTTTATCGCAAAGTGCGCCTTGACTGATCTTATGTCAAGACTGATCTAAATCAGTCTCTCCTATACTACCTACCTTAAGGGAACTCCTTATTCGTTGATCCGGAGGCCGTCTTACCTATCAGGTCTCTCGGGCCGCGGCTTCTGAGGCTCGCAGCGACAGTATGTGGCAGGAGTTGTTCAGTTTTGACATGGAGGGACGCCTGCTCTCTGGAGTCGCAAGACTGCCTTGGACATGGCTTGGGCTTATCGTACCAGCTGTCGTGATATTCTATCAGGTGTGAACCGTGACTGATGATGTCCGTCACAAGCTGCTAATACCGCGTCAGTGGGCATATCATACCGACCTGCCGAAGATCAAAGGTCTCTTCGAGATACCCAACCCTCTCCCCACAGTGGGCCATCTGCTCCTGCTGGGAGATGACCACGCGTCAACCTGTGAGCGTCTATGGCGCAAGTATGGACATTCAACGTTTCAGATCCGACTAGGAAATACACGGGCGGTCGTCTTTAACTCGTTCGAAGATGCCTCGCGTATACTTGTCGCCAATCAGTCTAGTGTTATCGACCGCCCAAAACTATACACCTTTCACGGCGTCATTTCGTCCACCAAAGGGTTTACCATAGGTAGTAGCCCTTGGGATGAATCGACCAAGAATCGGAGAACGGCCGCTGGAGCTATACTGTCTAGACCAGCCATCCGGAGATTTTCCGACATGTTTGACTTAGAAACGTTCAGCCTGATAGCGGACACGTATAAAGATAGCCATCAAGGTACACAGGAAATAAATATTCGCCCCTACATTCAGCGCCTGGCCTTGAATACTATGCTCACCCTCTGCTATGGCATCCGTATGGGCGACATGGATGGTCAACTGCTCCGAGAGATCCTCGAAGTTGGATCAGCTATATCATTGCTTCGTTCAGCATCCGAGAACTTCCAGGACTATATCCCGATTCTCCGATACCTGCCAAATAACGAGAAAATACAAAGGGCCAAGGAGCTGCGACAGCGCCGCGACAAATACCTGGAATTTCTCCTTCACAAGACGCGGGAAAGGGTCCGAAACGGCACTGACAGGCCATGCGTGGCTGCGGCCATAATCAAGGGCGAGGATACAAAGCTATCAGATGTTGAACTATCCTCAATATGTTTGTCCTTGGTCTCCGGTGGGTTTGAGACAATCCCGGCGACTTTGGTCTCTTGCATTGGAAGTCTGTCAACCAAAGAAGGCCAGGTGTTCCAAGAGCGAGCATACGAAGATATTAAACGTCATTATCCTAGCTCCTCTGAAGAAGCGTGGCTAGCATCAATGACCGAAGAGAAAGTTCCCTACATCAACGCCCTTGTCAAAGAAGCGGGTCGTTATTATACCGCTTCCGCTATGAACTTACCTCGGAAGACTACGACGCCAGTTATCTGGGATGGCGCGACAATACCAGCAAAGACCATGATTCTCGTCAACTTGCAAGCAGCAAACCACGACGTAGATCACTTTGGCCCAGATGCCGGCACGTTTAATCCCGAGCGCTGGCTGGAGCCGGGAGAATCGCCAGAAGAGCGTCCTGTGCAAGGGCTAGCGCACATGTCCTTTGGAGCAGGAGCGAGAGCCTGCACAGGCCGCGCTGTGGCCACGAGGGTCATCTACATGGCTCTCGTACGACTACTGACAAGCTATCGCATAATTGCGAGCGAGGATGAGCCGCCAAATACCGACTATGCGGACTATAACAAAATCAAGACCGCGCTCGTTGCGATACCAAGGGACTTCAAGGTGAAACTGGTACCACGTGACAGCGTAGAGCTCGAGAAGTGTTTGAGGGCATCCGCACAACGGAACAACCAGTATTGATCGAGTGGTTGCAAGGTGTGCCTGCTTATATTATTGCATCGAGTGCTATATCTAATGGATAAGTAGAAGGCAGATATGTGTAGCATATAAGGCTGTGGGAGGTAAGGTCTGTACAGATCATGCTGTGCAGTGCCAAAGATGTTTAGCTCCACGGCATTTACTCCTAGCTAAATTAAAATACTTATCTAACGTTCTCACGAGTTCCTGGGATCACTTGACTGCTGAATCTGTTTTCTAATGTATCGACACCGAATGATCTAAGATGGCGCCTAGCTTCTTTCGGCGGGGAACTCTGCAGCTAACTGCGCATTCGCCAGCAAGCGATCGCGAGGCTCTGGCATTTCAACATCATCTGCCTTCACAACAACGTCCATGATACTCCTCAGACCCTGCTCCTCGAGAAAAATTGATCGCTTCATATAGTCCTGAGCAATTCAAGGCCACCGAACTCCAAAGACACGAGGCCACTGTCTGTTAGTTTCAATTCACATCCCTCAGCCTCGCGGGGGCCTATCGACTGTGCCAACCATCCAGCCTTCTGTTAGACACCACTGCTAAATCAAAGCATGCCGGATATATAAATTATCGACTGCTTCATCCCTATTGGATTATCATGAATAGACCGGCTGATGTACGTTGGGACGGAGTGATCCCTCCAGCCGGTTTGACAGTTCTGTTCGATCCCCAAAAGCCGTCTCTTGAGTGGGTTTCTTTCAGTTCTATATCCGATATATGTTCCGCTGACCAACAAGTATCGTATTCATTCATGGTTTCACCGGTCATCCTGAAAGGACATGGGCTCACAAGCGAGGAGATGTGAGGCACCGAAACGAAAACAGCAACGAAGACGAATTAGTCGAACCTCCTTCTAAAGCTCCAAGACTTAGTCTGTTCTCGAGGTCGCATCACGGAAGCAACTCCAATACCACTGTCTATTGGCCGCGAGATCTGGTTCCAATAACCATCCCGGACGCGCGGGTCCTGACATATGGTTATGACACACATTTGAGACACTACTTTGGTCCTCCCGTGAGCAGAAATACAGTTTACGATATCGCGTGGGATTTTCTGGTTGCTCTAGAGGCTCAGCGTCGGCTAGATCCTTCAAGGCCGGTATTATTCATCTCACATAGCCTGGGAGGAATCGTTGTTAAGGAAACGCTGCGACGGTCGAGTGGCTGCCATATAGGACAAACTCACCTCCGCAGCGTTTTCGACTCCACAATCGGAATCATATTTTTTGGCACACCGCATGGTGGCGCTGATCCCCGTGGCTTTCTTCAACACATTGCAGAGATGGTTATCAAAGCTGCCGGGGTTCGCTTTAACGAACAGATCGTCAACGCGCTCTTGCCATCGGCAGAACGCTTAAGGGAACTGAGGGATGAGTTTAGTCCGATGGCTCACCAACAAGATTGGATAATACATTCATTCCAGGAAGAGCTAGGCGTTATGGGTCTCAACGGCCGCAAAGTACGTTTGCTCCTATATACTTCTTCTATTGCTTATAGGATATACTATAGGTCGTCGAGGATACATCATCTTATCTAAACTTTCCGTCTATCGAGACTACCGAGCACATTGGACAGAATCACATGGACATGTGTCGTTTCGCAGGACTTGATGACGTCGAATATAAGAAGGTCGTTGCTGCACTCCACAGAATGACGAGGATGGTCTCTAGGCAGTCAAGAAGGGGAGAGACCCCTCTTCTCAACGAAGAGCAGAGGCGGACGCTGGTAGACTCATTGAGATTTGACCAAATAGATGCTCGCCAGATGACCATCAAAAGAGCATACGCCAAGACATGCGAATGGATACTGAAAAAGTCCGAATATCTCGACTGGCTTGATACCGCTAAACTACACGAACATCATGGCTTCTTATGGATGAAAGGGAAGCCTGGAACTGGAAAGTCGACTATGATGAAATTTGTTCTTAATAATTCCCGGAAGATGATGAAAGACAGAATCATCATCTCCTTTTTCTTTAACGCGCGAGGAGCAGACCTCGAGAAGTGTACGATCGGGATGTATCGATCGCTGTTATTGCAACTCCTAGAGCGACTACCAGAGCTCCAATGTGTCTTTGACTCTCTCGGCTTTACGCCGTGGAATAGTAGTAGTCATCACCAATGGAGCGTCGAATTACTAAAAGATCTCTTCGGACAAGCCATACAAACACTGGGGCAGTTCTCTGTGATGTGTTTCATTGACGCCTTGGATGAATGTGATGAACATCAGATTCGAGACATGGTGACATTTTTTCAACATCTGGGGGAACTCGCCGTCTCAACCAGGATTCGATTTCAAATCTGTTTTTCCAGCAGACACTACCCACATGTCACAATGAGGAATGGACTCAGTCTTGTCTTAGAAGGACAAGAGGGACACATTCAGGACATTACTAGCTATATCGATAGCAACTTGAAAATCGGGTATAGCAAACTGGCTGAGCAGATCAGACTTGAACTTCAAGAGAAGGCATCCGGTGTGTTTATGTGGGTTGTCCTTGTGGTAGACATATTGAACAAGGAGCACGATGATGGCCGTATACACGCGCTTCGGCAAAGACTCCGACATATCCCTAGCGATCTGCACGAGCTTTTCCGCGATATTTTAACACGAGACAATTGCAATAGAAACGAACTACTGTTATGTATTCAATGGCTACTCTTCGCAAGACAACCGCTAAAGCCGGAGGAATTGTACTTTGCTATTCTTTCCGGTATTGAACCTCAAGACCTATCAAAGTGGGATTCCGATGAGATTGCGATAGACGCCATAAAGAGATTTATTCTCAATTCTTCGAAAGGGCTCGCCGAAATCACAACAGCCAAGACTCCAAGTGTTCAATTCATTCACGAGTCAGTGAGGGACTTTCTCCTTAAAGAAAGCGGGCTAAGGGCAGTTTGGTCCGACCTCGGAAACAACTTCCAAGGACAAAGCCACGAGCGACTAAAGCTGTGCTGTCTCAACTACATGAGCATTGACATCTCTACCTATCTGAACATCGGCGCTCCACTTCCGAGATCATCATCGTATGAAGCCGCAGCCCTTCGACAGTTAGCAGCTAAAGCGTTTCCGTTCCTACAGTACGCTGTACAGAACGTTTTCTACCACGCCGATATAGCAGAAGGGGGCGGGGTCAACCAGAAGGATTTTGTTCAAAACTTCCCGCTTACTAATTGGATTAACCTGGATAACCTCTTCGAGAGGTACGAAATACGCCGACATTCTCTAAATGCGAGTCTTTTATATATATTGGCAGAGCGCAACATGCCAAATCTTATTAAAGTTCACCCATCTAACCTATCCTGCTTCGAAGTAGAAGATGAGCGTTATGGGCCGCCAATATTTGCCGCACTGGCTACCGGGAGTGATGAAGCTGTCCGGACGTTTTTAGAAATCAAGGCGGAAATCCACCCCCCGACGTCTCTGCTTCATGACCTATGCAAACAGTACTGCCAGGATAGAAACAAGCGGGCCAACTTTGGACGCAAATTTGCTTTCTCACGGCAAAGGGCTATGCTCTCTTATGTTGCAGAACACGGCAACGAGATACTCCTTGCCTTTCTGCTTGAGACTGGGGAATATATAGCAGATAGCAAGGATGAAGACGGTCGGACGCCGCTATGGTGGGCTGCTAGGAACGGGCATGAGGCGGTCATCAAGCTACTTCTCGGGACTGGCCAGGTCGACCCTGACTTGAAGGATAAAGACGGTTGGACGCCACTATGTGGGGCTGCTTGTAACAGGCACGAAGCAATCGTTAGGCTGCTACTTGGGACTGGCCAGGTCGATGCTGACTCTAAGGATAAGTATAGTCAGACGCCGCTATCATGGGCTGCTACGAACGGGTACGAGGCGGTCGTCAAGCTGCTGCTCGAGACTGGCCAGGTCGATGCTGACTCCAAGGATAATTATGGTCGGACGCCGCTATCATGGGCTGCCACGAAAGGGCGTGAGGCGGTCGTCAAGCTGCTACTCGAGATTGGCCAGGTCGATGCTAATTCAAAGGATAATAGGTATGGTCGGACACCGCTATCATGGGCTGCTGGGAACGGGCACGAGGCGGTCGTCAAGCTGCTTCTCGAGACTGGCCAGGTCGATGCTAACTTGAAGGACGAAGACGGTCGGACACCGCTATTGTGGGCTGCTGTGAACGGGCATGAGGCGGTCGTCAAGCTGCTTCTCGAGACTGGCCAGGTCGATGCTGACTTGAAGGATGAAGACGGTCGGACACCGCTATTATGGGCTGCTGTGAGCGGGCACGAGGTGATCGTCAAGCTGCTTCTCGAGACTGGCCAGGTTGATGCTGACTTGAAGGATAACGGTGGTCGGACACCGCTATCATGGGCTGCTGGGAACGCCAACGAGGCAGTCGTCGAGATGCTGCTCGGGACTGGCCAGGTTGATGCTGACTCGAAGAATAAAGATGGTCTGACGCCGCTGTCATGGGCTGCTGGGAACGGGCACGAAGCGGTCATCAAGCTGCTACGCAAGTATATTAATTGATCATTTACTTTATATCGTATATACTTTTATAACTTTGATAACGAGGGGCTTTGGAGAGCTCAAGTTTATATATTGTCCTTTAGATGTTACATCGTTGATATACTTCATCATCGACCACGCTCTGCACAGACTTGAAGGAGTCCTTTAGTCATTCAGATAGACGCCTTCAATTAGTTTACCTTAGACAGTACAGTCGAAGATCATTTTCTACCATTCAATCGGTTTATGCTCTTTGAATAGTGCAAGATTAATCTAAAGGTAGATGAAGGATAATATGTGCTGATGGCAATTGGATAGAACATTAATTTTGAATTTGATATTAAGGTGATAACTTAATTTTCAAATATCACATTACTTAAATTTGTCTTGGATATTAAAAAATTATCGCATGACAGATATCAGCGGTTATACTTGGACAAAATAATTTAGACGGATTATTCAAGTCATGTCATCGAAGCTGATGTCTTCGAGTCAAGCTGAACTGCTTGTAGCTGGCTAGAATTTTTTGGCTAATCGACTGTTATGGGGCAAGCAGCATAAGACCTTGAGATCTTTAAAGACATTTCCTTCATAATTTCTGAGCGATAATGCTTGATTTTTGAAACCTTTATTATAACTAGTACCTTCTCTAGCAATTCAACTAGTCTGTGGGTGTAATTAAAATACGTCGCTGCTAATGTGTCAAGCGACGGGTCGGGATTATCGAAGAACCAGGGATGTCCTGTGAAGTCGCAATTGGGCGCAGTTGGTGTCATAAATCCTGCCAAGATGTCGCCTGGGACACTTGATATTATCGAACCTCGCGGACATCGCCGAGCATGACGAGTAACAAGGTTTGCCTACAAAATCAAGTTGTCGTCTGCAGCACGACCGTCATCGCATGTCAATTGACTACATAATGCTCAGAAGCCAGCACGTGGCAACGGGGTCATGAATCCTTTTCCGATTCCAGACAGGAAGTCCCGACAACTTGCTGATACTCGGCAGTCTCACAGTTATCGCAGTGTGGGCATCATGTCTAGTGGGCCGTGGCTATGCTCTTGCGACGGGGGTCTGTGCTGCTGAGAGGGGTCTTTTGTCCTGGGAAATAAAGTTCCGACTAACTTCAGTGTCTTCCCGCCCCCTCATATGTTTCTATTCCTGTGCCCAGCCTGCCGTTATCAACCCCCTAATCTCCGATTCAGGAACACGCGAGAAAGCAGTGCCTCAATCCCCCACGTGCTTTGCGAATCAGAAGCCGTCGACTTCCCGTCTCTCCATCCCGTCTGCTAACCACGAGCGATGAACATGTCGAAGCCGTGTGGAGGGTTTGGGCATCTGGCTGGCCATTGTGTGAGTCTAATGCAGCCTTGAAAGCCCTGCCGCACGATAATTCAGCCTCCGCCGATGGTATATACTCCCCGCAATGGCCATGTTTTGTTTTCAAGGACGTCTATCAACCTCACGCACATATTTCTTTAATTCCCTTAATGCCAATACCTTAATGCCTTCGGCGGGCCCAGCGTCTCTCCTTTTACAGACTCTTGTGTCGAGTCACAGTGCGAGGTTAAGATGAAGTGGGGTTCTTCCTTCTGTATTCTTGCGAGAGCCTTGCCAGCCCTTTCTTCTGCGCCGCGGCCCTACACTGGACACGATGTAAGTTACGCAGCTGTTCGGCAGCCACTGCAACTAGATCTTGAAGTATATGATGGCGTGGAGAGGCGTTTGCCAACCTTTCACCTCGGGACATTTTCTCTAGCCAGGCAGTTCCCAAAGAATTATGTTCTGCTTCAAATGTATGCACTCTTCCAGCCCGATCATATTTCACCAGCCTGCTAAATATCTCAACAGTGCATTAGGAAAGAAACAGGGCATCAGCCCGGACGAGTCCACGTCGGAGACCACTTCTCTTACAGTCACTTGCCCATCGTGCTACACTACCGGGGAGGTGGTCGTCACCACTACCGGTGTGACCGATCATTCGTCGATTATCTCGAGTATCTGGCACTTTATAGAGCATCCGTCGCTCAATGATGTTGTCAGTGATCTTGATCTGGACATAAAATTCAGTCTTGAGAATATTGGCGGACATTTCGAGTTTGATATTGCTTTCGCTGAGGCTGGAAGCTATACCGTTACGCTCTTCAAATCAGAAACTCCGGTTGGAGTCGAGGTACGTACATCTCTTTCCCGGAGGACGTAGGTGAGGCTGTTGAATACAGCCTTGCTAACAACCCGTCACAAATTGTCGTGATGACGTGGCTAACCGTCATCAGATTAATGAGAGTGATAAAGTGGGAGTGGTGATTGAGCTTGACGTGATCTTCACGGTTCAAGGTCAGGTTGACTTCACAGTTGGATTCGACGTTAGCTTCCCGCCTGGCGCGAACATTATTATAGACCCGTTCACCGGTAAAATTGTATCTATGGACGTGTAAGTTCTCTTGAAAGGCTCCCACTTGATACTCATACTGTGCTAACATAGATGCTCAGTGGCGGGGTCAAAGTGAACTCCATACCATTTCAATTCAAAAAAGGCTCTGCATGCGTGACTGCAGTTTTACGGCTCAAGGGTCAAATAGGAGTCGCTGTAGGATTTGAAGGATTTGGCTTCGACTTTGAGGCTGGAGTGTTCTGGGATCCCGTAGTGTATAAGGCATGCGTGCAATATCAGCCGTCGCTGCCATGTGAGGTGGCATTTACAGAGGACTTTTATGAAGACATTGGAGCCTACGCCAGGGCGGTAGCGAATCTTGATTTTGCCAAGCTATCTGTTGGGCCGACTGCTGTTTCGACCTATATGACAGGCCCTTTACCATCGCAGTGCTTCAGGACTTCGGCACTGGTGCACAGCACCACCATCAAGAAACTGACGACCTCGCCTGTTCCTCAACACACAGAAATTCATGTTGTACATACATCAGCTCCTGAGACTCGCATCACAACGAAGGAAAAGATGTATACATCAACCAAAGCCGCGACCACAAGGAAGCCTACCTCGCCACATACTTCACATGAGCCGACCCAGACCACAACCTCTCATCATAGCGCGGTTACGAGCAAGAAAATTGAGACGTCAAAGCATACTAGTTCCTCGACGGAAAAGAAGACGGAAAGCCAAGCCAGCAGCTACCACAAATCTCCTACAGAGACTACTTCCGTAGTGGAGAAGGATCACTCAAAATCTCATACCCCTTCAGTGCAACATTCTCATTCCACCACTTCCCTCAAACACACTAACTCACAATATCATACACTTTCGGACCAGCATTCTCATTCCATGATTCACTCACAATATCACACCCTTTCAGCCCAACATTCTCATTCCATGAATCACTCCCAATCTCATACCCTTTCGACCCAACATTCTCATTCCACGACTTCCCTCACACACACCTACCCACAAGTGACTTCGCAGCAGCTAATTACTTCTACAAAATCGACCACCGAGATATACACAGTGACCAAATGTATGTCCCATGTGGAATGGTGTCCATACTCCCTAACCTCCGAAATAATCCAAACAAGAACAATCATCGAATACACTACCATCTGCCCAGCCACCGAAACCGGCCTTACCGTTCCGCCATCTCCAATCGAAACGATCACAGCAACGGGCCCTGCTAGCGTGCCAGTGGTGGTCATCACTAGCTCTGTAGAAATGACACCTATCGAAACACCAATCACAAGCACCGTGTTCGTCGCTTCTTCGCAACCACTAATCACCTACACGGTTACAATAAGCGGAACGACGACCTATCCAGTAGCAAATAAACCCTCGCCATCCTGGACCTTTACTCAGGCTTTCATCTATGCCACAGTCACCAGTACGAGCTCGAGCAGCGGCGGAATTGGTCCAGTTATCTACTCAGTTGGCGGATTCCCATCGGCTCCACCCCCATCCGCGACGGCTCCACCTCCACTCCCATCTCTGCCATCCTCAACATCTCTCCTTTCTGCGGCCAATACCACGATCCCGGGGTCGACGGGTCTGGGAACGTCAACAGTAATCGCGACACCGCGGCCATTTGTGCCAGGTTCAGGTGCCAGTAACTCATATGTTCCTTCGGTCGTTGTGGGAATGGTGGCTACTTTTTTAATGTCTGTGTTCTTAATGTTCTAGATACCACTTTCGCCATGTAGATTAGCCGGTACTGTACCAATAGAGTAGAAATGTGGGAGCATAGCAAATGTTACAATATAGTCCCTATTCGGCCATTTTAGAGAACACCAAGTCTTAAATTACACCTCATATTCAAGTAAAATTATTCTAGCTATAGTTGAGAGATTCATGGCAGTAGCGTTTTATATAATCAAACAGTGCATTCAGCTAACCGACATCGCCCGAGACTGCCTACCTTAATGCCATTTCGCTTAAACGTTCGAAAAGTACTTCCCTGCCTAGGAGAGTATTGGGAATGCATCTGTTCTCTTTCGCTTTGCCTCCTAATCTCCTTGTAAAAGGCATTAAGGCTTTTAGTAGTAGCACCGATCTAATTGTTATGGACTTAGCACTCCTTATTCATAAGTCCTATTCTTAGCGCATGCGTTAGTAATGACGTTTATCTTGGCCCTAGGATAACCTATAAAGGTACAGGACTGATTCCTATAGATGTACTATAGTACACTAATGAATTAAACAGGTAGAGTAAAAGGTGGATCGAATACGGCCTCATTTTCTATTTACGAATTGAGAACGCAACAGCTTTAACTAATCAAATAAAGGCGTACTCACTTTCAGCTATGAAATAGTCAACTGCGATATATGAAGTATGCTCTTAAACTAACTCTCCACTATTTCACTGGGCCAAGTCCCAGGCATTACCTTTTTCTTGTCTTCGGATTGGAACTGGAATTTAATCCGAAGTTCTTGGTTCATACCACCTTGTTCAAACACTATTCTTACGAACCAATGCTTAGACCCATTAGGACCGTTTTTGCTATCTTCAAATAATAGACAAGGCATAAAATTCTCCGCACCAGATTCAACCTCTCGGGAGAGGTACTCACGACTGTCAACGTGACAAGCCTCTAAGGTCTTTATCCAACGAGTCAAATATCCAGAGTAAACTTCAGCTGCTGATTCAGCTGTCCAGCATAAACCATTGCTCAAGAAGTAGATTAAGCTACGCTTAGCAGCAACCATCAATGGAGTGTTACCTTGGTTATTACGAGCTGTCGGGTCAGCGCCGTGCTCGAGCAGGATCCTGGCGAAATCGAAAATATCGAGCCCATTCATCCAAAAACCAGGCTCTGTGCCTGAATTTGAGCTGCAAAGATAATGCAATAGGCTTGATCCATAAGAGGTTTTGTAATTTGCCAAATGTTCTATCTTGGACACTTGGTTGAAGGCAGCTGGAAAAGAGTCATTTGGAAACATCTGAGTCTGTTGAATGACAATGGACGCAATGTAATCGTCTGAGTCTCCAACAGTCATAAATGCATTTTCACGCCTGCTTAACCATAAGACGTCTTCGGAAGTGCCTCGAAACATGTGCAGAGCGGACGTAGACCCATTCCAATACCCGGTTTTATCTGAACTGTAACCCTGATGTACTTCACAACTATTGTGGTCAGTGAGTATGCGCATCGTCTCTCGTTTCCGCTCGAGACATTCTTTTGGCCCAGGGCGATATTCTTCCAATCCTGTGAACAAGAATGTACGGTAACGACCGGCGTATTCAGCGGCTAAACCTAGGGAGTTCCTTGAAAGTTGCTATCAGTGGGCCATTAATTAGTTGATTGCTTTCATACATGACGTACCAAGAGATTGTGTGACCCTTTAGTAACATCGAACCATCTGCGCCGTATTCCAAAAGCTGCTTGCAGGTACTTGGATGATGCCAAGCGGCCGCAACCTAAACCAATAGATCAGATAGGTTAAAAATAGATATTGCTTAGCAAGAGGGATTAGATTTGAGTAGGGTGATCAATTTATGCCTTACGTGTAGAGGAGTTACTCCTTGACTAGTCATATTGAATACAGAGGCCTTGCCTTCTCGGATGAGTCGGGCAACTGTCTGGTCGTCGCCCAATGCACAAGCTTGGAAGATGGCCGAACTAGCAGGAACAATGGGAATGGTTCTTATCGTTATTTTGAGACTCTCCATTTCTCGACAGATTGCGATACTAATTCCCCATCTTAAGAACCAGTCTGCAAAGCGAAACTGGAACAGAGCATCTTCTAGAGATGGGAGACTTCTTCCAGTGTCACTTAGTACGTGACGTACCACGAGTACACCAATGCCTAGATGAAAAGTTATCTCATTGTACAAAGTACTAATTTGATCATTTTGATTTTGACTTATAAGCGTAGTCGAAGTCAAAACCTCAGGGCTTTTTTCGGCAGAAAGCGACGAGGTTCTTGCTTTTTGGTCGAGCCTCTCAATTTCAACAGACCAGTTTGTCGTTAGTTCATAACAATTATCAAGAGAAATAAGATCTTACTGAAGATACATAAGCTGTGCAAGTGCAAGAATTGACTTTGCTCTCTCAAGCCTAGCAACTAAGTCCCCAATTCTTTTTGCTTTCAGTACAGCTAGGAAGCAATACCACCGAGAGCGGTATTGTGATTCTCTTATACCGCTTTCTATCTCGGAGACGAGGGTAAATAATTGCCTACATGCTGTTTCACAGTAAAGGACAGCTTGTTCTCTGGCGGCATTCTGGCTTTGGCTAACTGAAAGAGGATGTGGACGTTCCGAATATTGGACAAGGATTGTTGTAACAATAGCAATCTCCTCCAAGATAGTCTTTAGTTCTTGTGGAGCATTCTGAATGGCTGCCAACGTCTGCTGTAACTTGTAAATACTTTCAAAAATTTGGCATCCAAGGCTAGCGATTCCAGCACCACTTGCCAACGCACCCACAACTTCAGCCATCAGAGCTCGATTCTGAGTACCTTTTAATCTGTTCGTCGTGATTGTAATAATGAGAAATACAGAGACCACTGCTGAATGTCCACTGCTGAAGACGAGGCTGAGTGGAAGCTATTAAAGGTGGAAGTTGGGCAGAAATGCATTTCAGGCATCTCTCAACCTGACTTCCACGGTGATGCATAGCTGCCCTAATGCATAGATTTAGTTGCCGCTAAGATAAAGCCTATGGCATAAGGCTGACTCGCTCCTCCAGGCTTGAATGGCGCAGATGGTGCGGATGGCCGTTGTCTAAATCTGCAACGGTTTTCGGATTATGGTTGATATTTTCCTTCGAAATCCGAGCAATGTTTTGGCTTAATCCCGTGACTTTATAGGTCAAGGAATGCCATGAGGCTTCGTCGCGTCAGAGGAGGCTTTTTTTTGGTCTGGAATGCTTTTCCTGCGAAGGTTGAACAACTTGCGCCAACGATTTGATTGGTCATCTTCCACGAATCCAAAGTCTATGTGACCCAAATCGATTGCTGCTACAAAATGTGGTTACCTGCAAGCAACTTGGAATGTTGTTGGTGTTGTTGCTAAAGAGGGAAGAAGAAGCAGAAGACTCGAAGCTAAGGAAGGACTCGAATATAAATATAGTAACTTGGTTAACCTTAATCCGTAGCTGTGGCGATCCACGAGCCACATCCCCCGATGTCATGTCCAGTGGGTCCAGTTACGCATCACGTGAGGGGTACGTATTTTCGGGCAAAAATGCTCAGTAGTTCTTACTAGACCAGAATTCCAAATACAGACTCAAAGTAACTTAAATCAAGGGGTTTCAGCATACATAACATGTTTACCTTCATACAGCTCATGATATTTAGCATTCGAGGCTTCAAGTATGAACATTTGAGTGGGTCATGCGGTACCGAAATTGGACTAGCTTCTGAACACTATCTTAGATATCTGAACCCAGGACCTACCTCCTACAGCCTTACACCACATCGACCTGCACGGCACCGCGCCGCATTCCGAGCCTTTGAATAAAAGCTGCAAGAGGCTTATCTACTACATAAGGGTGCAAGATATGATTTCTGGAATCAATATCTTATGCCGGCTAAGTGTTGATTGAGCGCATTCTGTAGTGCATATGCCATGGCTGGAGAGACCAGGCAACCCCGCATCCTCTGCCTGGACGGCGGTGGGAGCCGAGGACTTTCAGAGATCCTGATCCTAAAGGAACTGATGCTACAGGTACAAATCCGTAATGGTCTCGACTTCAGGCCGGAGCCGAGTCAGTGCTTCGATTTTATATGCGGAACAAGCACGGGTGGCTTGAACTCAGTCTTGTTGGGTCGTCTTGGGAAGACGTTGGATCAATGTGAGACGCTGTTCAGGCAGTTCAGCTCCAAGATATTTTCTGGGAGCTCGGCTTGGAGAGCAACTAGATTAACCTTCGTGGGATCCAAACACTCGAGTGCGGGGTTGACCGAAGTCATTCGCCAACAGGCCGGTGATGGGATGATGCATGAACGAGATCCATCGGCCAACGGCCACCTTCCTGTAAGACACATTCTCCTAGGACAGCCGATCCGCATGGTGACTGACATTTTTGTTTCTCCCCCAAGGTTGCCGTTGTCGCAGTATCCAAAACGACAGGTGACAGCTATCTGTTTCGGACTTACGGTGTTCGAGCGGAGAACGAAAAATGCTCTGTCGTCAACGCCTGCCGAGCTACGTCCGCTGCTACGACCTTTTTCCCTTCCATAACTATAAACGGTGTTGAGTATGTTGATGGAGGATTCGGCCAGAACAATCCCAGCCAGGCAGCTTTGAGAGAACTCGAGTCTGCCGAATGGGTGTCGCAGATGGGGGACGCGGTGAATGGAGTGGGCTGTTTTGTGTCCATCGGAACCGGCCGGACCACATTCGATCGAGAGAATGTTGGTGTTATGTCTAAAATCACACCTGGTGGAATAACTTCCTTGAGCGATGCAGTAAAACTCTGTATCCGAATAGCGACTGATTGCCACAAGGAACACCTGGAAGTTGAGGCAAAGTATGCCGAATACGCTCCTATTTCCTCCTCAACGTTAGTATTAGATTTTAGGCTGATACACTATACACAGATTCAAGAAATCTGGTAGATCTGATGTTTACTACCGGTTCGATGTCGACAGGGGATTAGAGAAGATTGAACTCAATGAAAGCGATGAGAAGACCTTTCAACATATTTCGGCAGTCACGAAGGCTTATTTGAAGGATCATGAAGAGGATATGGCACGGTGTGCAGCGTTGATAAGGCCCATAAACATTAGTACGTAAAGTTGAATGTTTGTATACTCCTTGTAGTGCTTGTAAAATTCTGATTTCTTCCCACCTTAGAGGAGAAAGGCGTGATGGTAAATCAGTATCCCTCTCTATTGGTTTCAAATCTACCGGAAAGAACAGATCTGTTTTATGGTCGGAAGAAGGAACTTCAAGAAATACGAGAAGTTCTAGATCCGTCTCGACCAGGTCGGAAAAGCATCTTGCTCTGCGGCATTGGGGGTTCTGGAAAGACGCAACTTAGCCTTCGCCATATCTATCAAGATGGGCAGCGATACTCGGCCATTATTTGGATTGACGCATCTACGAAGGAGCGTGCCAGGTCATCGTTCGGCGAGGCCGCCGATGCCATCTCGTCGTCATGGCCGCGCGAACTTCCTCCATTATATGGCAGCTCAGATGCTGACAACACAGTGAAGGTGACAGCAAGGCTCCACTCTACAAGGTACAACAAGTGGCTTCTGGTTATTGACAGTGCCGAAGACATAGAGCAAGATGAGTTCTTGAGGTACATCCCAGCTTGCGAGCACGGTTCAATCCTTGTCACCAGCACAAGGTATCAGGCTTGTAGTAGATTCAAGCCTGGAAAACCACTCGCGGTAGATGGTCTTGATCCCCCAAGCTCCATGGCCCTTCTTGTGGCGAGATCTGAGCGTCCAGAGATGAATGAAGACGGTACGGTCCCGATCAACCAACTACTAATTCCAATGCTGACGATCTATGCAGAGCACAGAGCAGCTAGAGATGTTGTGAAGGAGTTGAGCGGTATTCCTTTGGCGATAGAGCAGGCTGGCGCTCTGATTCGCGACGGGGAGTTTTCGTTCTCCAATTTTCTGAGCACCTACAAAGCAGACTATCGACGACTGATGGAAAACGCTCCCCAGGACGGATTCTGGTCCTACGAAAAAAACCGGGTGCTCTTGACCATTCTCGACATGATATACCACCGTTCTGTCAAGAAAAATCCTACACACGCCTCACTTCTTAACTTCATAGGCGTACTCGGCTCATGGCAGATCCCAGTATCTCTCTTGGAACGGTTCCAATTCTTCGACGCCAGCAGTCC
The DNA here is from genome assembly GCA_000827325.1 of Oidiodendron maius Zn. NCBI lineage: Eukaryota > Fungi > Ascomycota > Leotiomycetes > Myxotrichaceae > Oidiodendron > Oidiodendron maius. The sequence continues at coordinate 2,433,541 of KN832872.1, read as the reverse complement.
AAATCCGATTCAAGAAGACTTGGAAAGACTAAAGGATCTCCTAAATGCCCCACACTTTCTGCGAATGGCCCTACGTCAACTCGCTAGGCTTTGCCTGATTACGCTTCGCGAAGAGCAAGGTCATATCAAGAGTTTCATTATGCACAGAGTTTTGTGCCAATGGTGCTTGGAAAACGTAACCGCTGCAAGTATGCAGGACTATATCATACAAGCTACCTACGGTCTGGCTGAAGATATTTTCAACACTGAGGTCACCTCGTACGTTTAACCTCAACGGTTTCAGTCCCAGCACAAGTTCCTCCGTATTCCGATACCGTCTACATAGGTTACTAACTACAACTTTTACAGGACCCCCCTTACTGTGGACAAGAAAGATGAGATTGTTAGACGTGATTATCTAGCACCTCTTGAGCACTGTCTTTTACTTGTTCGGACTCACATTCCGAAGGATCATCTGGCTCCTCAGAAAGGAAGACTTCGCAATGGTTACGCGGTTATCACCCATCATGCCGGCTGGGCATACCTTAGCATTGGTATGTCGGAGGAAGCAAAGGAATGTTTCTATAAATCCATCGAGTTTGAAACCACAAGAAGTCATGAAGATGGAGTCGAGTGGCCGAACAGTGAAACGTCACTCAGTCTACTTTGTGGACTTTCAAGAGCTTGCCAGAAATCTGGTGATCTGGACGATCTGAAGAAAGCGACAGAGGCACTTCAATCGGCTCTAACTCTGGTAGAGAGATTAGACGACGAGATGAGTAATGACGCCGTCTCCATTGCTTCCCGGCTTAAGGACATCTCCGAGAGACAGGAGAAGATGCAACAGCACCACAAATCTGGGGTCCTTGCATCCACAGATGGTGGAGGCTCCAATTCTAGCAAGGCTTCTGGAGCAAAGCCGTCAGGGCAGCGCTCAGGTTTGCGGTCCATAGTTCAAGCGGGCCCACACGATAATGAAGAAGACTCCGAACCTTATGAGTCGAAATACGAGGGAGAACTGACAAATGAGGACTTGCAACTGCTAGATGCATCTAAAATGGGTGATACGTCTAAGGTGAAGCTACTACTCGCTCAACCGAATGCCGATCCCAATCCAAGAGACATCCATAGCAGAACTCCACTGTGGCTAGCAGTGAACCAAGGGCACACAGAGGTGGTCGAGTTACTCCTTAAGACTGGCATAGTGGATTTGAATGTAACGGATGACGGTGAGATTCCGGGTAGCTCGGCTGCTACACCACTGTATGTTGCGGTAGAACAAGGGTATAAAACGATAGTCAGCTTACTCCTCGGGACGTGGATGGCGGACATAAATGCAACCAATAGAGATGGCTGGACGCCATTATCTTGCGCAGCTAAAAGAGGGAATGCCTCAATAGTAAAGTTACTATTAGATACAAATGACGTAGAGGTAAATGCGAGGGACATCCTCGGACGGACCGCATTCATTTATGCAGTTGCACAGGGATACGAAACGATAGTGAAAATGCTACTGGAGACAAACGAGGTGGCGTTGGATGTAAGGGACAGGGCTGGGTTAACAGCTCTTAGTTATGCGGCTCAAAATGGGTTGGAAGAATTGGTGAAGCTGCTGCTGGAGAAAGGCGCGGAGCTAGAGACTAAGGATTCTAATAGTCGGACAGCGCTATCATATGCTGCAAGGGTGGGGCACCAGGCGGTGATAAAGCTACTGCTAGAGAAAGGCGCAGAGCTAGAGACTAAAGATTTTGGTAGTGGGACGCCGCTGTCATATGCTGCAATAAATGGGCACGAGGCGGTAGTGAAGCTGCTGCTAGAGAAAGGCGCAGAGCTAGAGACTAAGGATTTTAGTAGTCGGACGCCACTGTCACATGCTGCAATGAATGGGCACGACGTGGTAGTGAAGCTTCTGCTAGAGAAAGGCGCAGAGCTAGAGGCTAAGGATTTTAGTAGTCGGACGCCGCTATCATATGCTGTAGAGAATGGGCACGAGGCAGTAGTAAAGTTGCTGCTGGAGAAAAGAGCAGAGCTGGAGACTAAGGATTACGGTGGTCGGACGCCGCTATCATATGCTGCAGAAAAGGGGCACGAAGCGCTAGCAAAGCTACTGCTCCCATGGAGAAAGGCGCGGAGGGACCACAATCATAAATTTGATACAGAGTCCTAGGGAGCTGATGTTTATCAGAACGTGGCATGTACGAACTGCCGCGCCTGGTACCTTTGCTCACATTTCAGACACATCGACAATATTATTGCTTAGATGTATTGGGACGGGCTGTCCAATACCAGGTCATCACAGTATTCTGAAGATATATGTAGGGAGCTAAGAAATCAAGCAAGACGGCGCTGCCTACGTGAGACATAGAGTTGGGAACAGCAAGCATTCTGGTGAAAGAGCAGGTTAACTTGTGGGCCAAGTAAAGGTTCCAGTGGCTGGTTAAATTCCAATTTCGTCAAGTTCTCATGAGTTTGAAGACGCCCAATGAAGTTGGCTGTCGCCCAATCAAGACTTTTGTGGTCTATAATAATATCTCTAAGGCATGGCTAGGCATTGTTCAGTCACCTAGTATCCCTGAATATCAGTCTCGACTAGTTCAATTTCTTGATCAGAGGTTAGGTAATGCACAGGTGGTAATCGGTATCAAGGTGAAACTCGGAGTTATATTGACTATTGAGCGATGTAGAGACAACTATCGAGTATAGATACGCCAGAATAAGGCCACTTTATATGGACCTTTTAGGCCTCTTACTAACTCACAAATCCTCTAACTCACAAATCCTCTAAATCCTAGATCCTGAATTCTGAAGGATATCTAACACGTGCGCTTAAGTCCCTAGTCAACTCAATTTATAAATGAGTATTTAGAGCCTCTAGAACAGCAGGAGTGTGTGCAATTCATCCAGAATTCATGGCTAAGGCTGGGTCGAGCTAAATCACTAGTTCAGGCCTGGACCAATCTCTGCACTAACTTTGGAATGATAGGCACCTCAAGGTAAGCTAATATACTGGCGTGTTTAATTTTGACGTTATTAATGATATTCAGGGCTAAATCAGCGCATAGATTTATTAGGCGTGATATCCTAAGCTCCTAGGGTGATCTCTTGATAACCTCCCTCTCAATTGAACAGTCTGTAGCTAGTCAGATCTAGAATATTGAGGATGATACAGCAAATTATCGAATAAGGACCCCTTGAAACTTTGCCCCAGCTCAATATTACGCATGCTTTATTTATATTATGACTACTGCATTGCGGCAGGTACATTTAAATTAGATATACGCCTTTCGTACGTGATGCAGTATGCTTTTCAAACACATGTTCAAGCCGCGTAAGCCCTAATTTGTTGTCTGTCCAGCCATTATCACTGACTCCAATGACCCTGTCTCGAGGCAGCTCTGTATCTATATACCAGATAAACTGATGGGCCTTGCCTTCCAAAATAATCACTGGTGGTAGAGTCCATCCGTTCGATGCGATACAATCAATGACCGTAACTCATTCTCGGCTTCTAGGCTGTATTGAGATATGCCTGCTTCGTTTAGTTCTAGTTATGACCTTAGCTGTTGAAATGACCCCCATTTGAAACCCAGTCTCGTCAAATTATTTTCATCCTCATCTAAGACCGCATGTTGTGCAATTATATTTTGGATGAGTAGAAACTACTTTTGAATTGGAGTATGGTCTTCACAATTAACACGCTAGTAGTCGTATTTTCGATTACAACTTGACTAGAGATCTTGATGTCGTCGGACGAAGGTTTAGACTTAGCGCTTGCTAACTATATTCCCTTAGTCGATATCGAATCGCTTCTAGAGCAAGAGATTGATATATGTCGTATAGAATCCTGTCTAGGTGGTAGACCACGTTCATCTATAGATAATACCCATTAGACTAGTATTGATTCCTCTGTCTCTCTAACTTTACATATTGCCGACTGTTATCTAGGGTGTTTATGGAGGTGATATCGCAGGGTCGATTTAGGGATATCGTACGCATTTGCAGCGCTTCTAACACTCGCATAGTAGCCTTGTTTAAGAGCCTCTATCACAAGAAGAATTTTATTTTTAGTTTAACTCGATTAAGTAGCTATTGGTTAAGACGTGTTGAATTAATATGTATATAGCGCGAAACGCGTAAAGTGCGCAACTTTGCATATCACCAGTGTCTACGCAACCTACTTATCTAATACGTTATCACGACCCTAATATAACTCACACTACTTCGGCTGAAAAGGCAATTATAAATGGGTGGTGTGTCGATGACTTAATTAGGGGTGCTCATCTAGAGCATTTTCATATCAGCATGACTACATTTGAACTGAGTTATCCGGCGTTTGTGCATATCGTCACTGCGACTGGCTCGTTAAATTTCGCTAGACATAATACGATGCATTGAATAGGCCTGGCACCTTCATCGCCCGTCCTGTTCTATGACTTCTTCCCTGAATTCCGCCGTTTGATAGGGAACATATTCACAAGAGCATGCGAGGCCACAATCCGAGCATAATACAACTCCACTAGTATCTCTACCGTAGATTCAGCCGGCTGTGCCGTCATTGAATGCCTTTATGACAACACTGTCTCCGACGCGGTAATTCAAATTAACTATACAGGTACTGGCCTCTATCTTTGGTTCAAATACATGGGAGACCGCTTTACTCAGCAACCGACGACCGGTTCTAAGCTTTCTGTTAACGCTCGGAGCGCCAGTCGTTACTCCCGTTTCGTTGGCGACGAGGAACGATCGCTGAAACAATGGGGCTCAAGTGCTGCGACTCCGTTGGCCATTCGAGTGACGATAAACTCGGCTTTTTGCCTTAGCGACAGCGACGCAACCCCTGTTTTTGGAGTATTTAGGCCTAGCGCAGCGATGGTTAGTCAGAAGATCACCCCGATCCAGGAATCCTAACCTTTTAGCATCTCTCTCCCTCTAACCTTATAAACATTGACATGCTCCCAGGATGCCTTTAATCAGTACTGTACTCTCACTTACTGCCGGTTGCATCCGTCTGCTATGGCGGATGATACCAACGCCCATGATACTAACGGCCTCTTCCACGGCATGGTGTCTGGCTCCAACTCTTTCCCGCTGAACGAGACTCTAGCTCCTCTCATGAACAACCACGACTTCAGTACTCCAGATGATGATCCTTCTACAGCGCACCAACTGTGGCCAATTACTGCAGAGCATTTCGCTTTTCAGTACCCCTTATCTACAGTTGATACTGATGAGGTTTTCTGTGCAACAGATCAGTGGCTGCAACATGTATTTATTCCATCCGTTTTCTCATCATCGTAACAAACATCTTATTGATTATGCAAAACAAATAGGACCCAGATTACCGTCCTCCCAACCAAAATGGAGACGTCTTACTGTCTGTGCATGAAGCCCCAATAGAAGTTCGCTTACGGTGGGGAAAATCTCGCGAGATAAACGAACGATCCATACCCATTCCTCTCCCCCCAACCGCTGGTCCACGAGAGTTGCCATTATATCAATTCTTCGAAGCAAACCCGCATGATCGTAGCGATAAAAGTGGACAGTACGTTCCGCTGAACCAGCAAGAACTATATGGCCTACAGCTCCCTCGGCCACAGAATGCTCCTTTGGAATGTCAAATTGCCGTATCAGATGGATTCTACGAAGCTCCCCAAGACGGAACATTTCCACAAATAGCCCCAAGTCATCAAAATATAGTTGACATCCGCCACAATCTGGGAGGTGACGTGCCTCCCTCGCCAGCATCAACGCTACCAGCACCCAAGACTCAACGATGTTTCGAGTGCTGTTTTGCTCACAAACCAGTTAGTTACATGCTACATACTTTCATTGTATTTGCTGAGCATTATAGTGCACGAATAGTATCCCCGGATCTCGCTGTGATCGTTGCACTCGTATGCACAATAAATTGCGAGCGGGCCTAAAGCATTCGAAGCGGCTGAACGATGCCTCATCCTTATTTGTAGATTTTGTTGTTTTCTTCGATATGAGTATGTTTTCATCTTTTCATGCCATCAGATGGCCACTTACTGGGAAATAGGGTCTACCCAGAATCTTCTCACCCGTCTGAGAGCAGCCGCAGAAGCTATCACCAATCTGCGACCAGGGGTCACACTCGAGGACTACTTCAAAGGCTCCATAGTATGCCACATGGACAATCGGATCATCCCCAATTCAGTGTTTTCCGTCACTGCTGTTCCAGTTGTTGTTAAATATTTGGCAACTACGCGGACGGCGCTAGCCCTTGCGGAATCACTGAATCAACCATTTCCTGTTCCCGGACTAGATAATATCCAGATAGACAGTTTTATTGACGGGTCAAACCGCATGCACAATCTACAAGAGCTTCATCAGAGCGAGGTAAGTCCAAGCTACTCCATTCGCTTTGCGTATCTGACTTGCCTACAGCAAGCTATCATCATCACCGCATGTCGGTGTTCGGATTACATTGGGATCCTTTTCAACTGGGATCTTAATACCATTTGTTTTGAAAACATCAATTCCATCCCCCAAGCAAAGAATCTGGTTCTTGAGACTGTGTATGCGATGGCGTACCGGGTTCAGCAACTGTTGATGATTCTCTGTCACGAAGTCAACCAGTCATTACTTGGGAATTATGGGCAAGATCCTGCAACAATATCATGCGCACTAAGGATTGCCTACCAGTCGATTACTTGTTACCGGAAGTTGGAATGGCGTGCAGGTTGTCTTCAAGATTTAGTATGTTAAACATACCCGCAGCGTGCCCCTCGGTTGCGTGCAACATTATTGATGATTTTTAGCGGACGTTTCTAAATGGGTTACACGACCGAGCACCAGTGGCCCTCAAAGCACTAGAACGGTATCGAGTAAATATAGCACTCCTTCGTTGTGGAGAGAAAAGTCGAAATGTGAAGGCTTTCCAGGCTCTTATTGACGCAAAAAAGACGCCCAAGCGTGCAATAAGTTTCACTTATCCGCACTACCGCCCAGATGATACTTTCTTACGTCTCCCGAATAGATTGTAAGTAGATATATGTTACTAATTTATCTTATACTGTGCTAATCAGATCCAGTTTTCAGCAAACTTACACTGAGGTGCTTGAGACTCGTATTGTCAACTGGGATACATTTGAATTTAGACCATTCACCCCTTCAGACTTCGATCAGGTCGAGCATCAGACATTTAAGAATTCAGAAATGTCTCACACTGAGGGCCTCTCTTCGAACTTCTCTCTGGCTGGGCTACCCGAAAGGGATAAAACCTCAACTGCTAGGGCATATGCCGGATCAGTGACCTCAGCGTCATGTGAATATGGTTCAGTATCTGACGCTGGAGGTGAGCATGGCCAAGACATAACGATGCCATCCCTCACTATAAACAAAACACTCCCAGAAGAAAGCGATGCTAGTAACGATGCAGAAATCCAACGCACTGAAATCTGGTTGGACGATCTGAACGACCTTAAGTCCACTCAGTACCACTTAATGTATGATGCTGATACGCACGAAGACTGGGTTGGTTTTGTAGAACCACAGGGGCCACCCATAGACGTAGAAAACCAGTCACAGGCGTCGAAAATGCTTTCAAAGATGAAAGAGATGGGTTCCCCTTCAATCACTTCAGCACCAGACGTGGGCCTTGAAAAACAAAGACAACATCAGAACACTTCACCGCCGCTTCTTGGAGTCCAAACATCTTCCGATCTCCCGGACCCTCCATCTCCAGCGAGTAAGCGAGTTCATACAGGCGAGCCTACTCTGGATCCCGTCATACTCTCTCGAATTAACCACGAGGTGGATCTCTTTAGCCAGCCGGATATATCGTTCGGGTGGGACCATGAATTCAACTATGAACTGTACGAGGCAACGAACTAGATATTCTCTGATGGTCAGGATTTAGCACGGAATTCCGAATGGCAGTAATTTTATTTCTCATTTTAATTTGTTATTCAAAGGTAAGGCTTGGAGTTTGTAATTCGAGGGGCTAGTTAGACACATCCACCAGATCAATTGCATGTTATTATTAAGCTATCAAGTTCGATCCCAGAAACCGTCCTATGACGTCAAGAAAGTCCTACGGCGATCAATCCCAGCCTTGTCTCGTCGTTAAGGAACCGTAGAATGCGACAGGGGTAGCGTCAAACCCCTACGGTTTGGTCACACGATGGCAACGGTTTCGCGTATGTCCTTCAAGGCCGCTGTGTAGAACATGCTGTCAAGAAATTAGAGGATGCACAAAGCAAATCACGCCTCGTAGTGCATACGTGAGAGCTTTCTTTTTTCAGAAACATCAGCTGTATTTCTGACAAGATACGATAATCACGTGCTGGAGCATGCGGCGACGCGATCAGGAAACACCGTCGATGCCTCTGCATGCATCCTGAGGTTGATAACGTGGAGAGCCTTAAAGTGAGGCCAACTTGTAAAGCTACGAGCCTGCAGCGGCAAGACTAGACTAGGATAGAATAGTAAGTGCCGCAAAGTTGTAAAACTCACATTAAGAAATTTTAGATTTTAGGAATTGTTGGAAAGGTGATTCTGATTACGAAATCCCACTTTTGCGATTTCCACTCCTGAGTCGTAATAGTCCACTCTCTATCGGAGTCGTCGGCTCTCCCAACTCCCCCCTAAAGTTCTAACTATTCAAGACGTCAGGAGGTAAATCCCTAGTCGCAACAACCTAACGGCCTCTGAAACGTTTGGTCCGAAGGGGAGAGCATTAGACAATGACATTTTCACACTCTTCGGAATCCGCCTTAGATGAGCGTGTTGAAAGCGGATATACTCATTAGTTGATCCTAGTTTCATTCCCAGCCACGTATTCATATATAGAGGGATTACTTCCTCTCCCTACTTAGTTCTTTATACAATCATTTTAAAATGGTATGAGTACGGTAGCCTTTGGCAATTGAATCGACGTAGACTGACGGGACCCCTAAACTGACTTTAGCTACAGAGTGACCTCTGCACACCGCAGTACTAAGATAATATACCGTATTTATCATAGATTTGTAAACTACTTTAAAGAGTACGTAAATATTATAAAAGTATAAAGAATTATATGAGCATAAGCTAGCCGACTATTAATTAGCGTTAAATAAAGCGTCATTGGATGCCATTGAAGCGAGCCAATGATTAGGAAGTTACGTGGTGCCAACACAAGCGCCCAAGTATTGCACATGCCTGGTCTACAACACTACACTTCTTGATCGCGAGATCAGGTCGCGAAATCCAATCTTCTGTCAAATGCCTTTCAAGATAGTTATTGTAGGAGCCGGTATGGCTGGCCTCGGAGCAGCAATCGCACTCACTAAAAAAGGCCATAATGTTACCGTTTTAGAATCTACCCCGCAGCTTCAACCTATTGGAGGTATTATAGTCATGCAGGCAAATGCCAACCGTATTCTAGACGGCTTGGGCGTGTATGAATCGTTACTAACCATCTGTGCTGCCAAGCCATTTGGGCCAAGTACGAGAAGATATAAGGACGGCGAGTTCCTTATTAAAAAGCTTGCGGAGACACATGAGCAAGAATATGGGTATCCGTAGGTATTACTAATTGATGCGAGATTGGACGTTGCTAATACGTACGATTTATAGGCTCTGGCCCTTGCATAGGGGTGATTTGCAGCAAGTTCTTTATGAGTTTGCCGTGAAACGAGGGATTACCTTGAGGTTTGACTGTCGAGTTGTTGCTCTTGATGACGACAGTGAGACGTTGACTGTTATAATTAAAGATGGAGAGAGAATAGAAGCTGATATTGTCGTGGGAGCAGATGGTAAGTCAACGATGAATCCGTCCTGAGCAGCCCAGATATGGTTTCTGTGTCTTGTCATATTTACCTTTATGGACATTTGAAATGTTCAGGCCTTGACCGAATATTAAAAAGCTGAAAGGCCCGTTCCAGGAATCAAATCCTCCGTTCGAAAGAGCATCTTTCCAGATTCAACATGTGTTCGTGATAGCGGCATGGATATAACTCGAGTAAATATCCCCGAGGCCATCGTGAGATCAGACCCTGAAACTTCTATACTTATGGATCAAATTGGCCTGTGGTGCGGTCCTTTTACTACCCTTGCCGCCATGCCAGTTGCCCGAGGTACGAGAATTTTCCATAGTACAATTAACGTTGCTATGCTCATTATTCATTAGGAGACAAATGGTATTTAGGGCTTGATTGCTGCCACCAGAGAGATGAGACTTCAGTAGAGGGATCGAGTCGGAAACAGAATATCGAGCAGTTCAAAGAGTACTTTAAGGATTATGCTTCCCCAATTCAGAAGCTATTATCGTACACGAGAGAAGCACACGTTTGGAGGATGATGGAAACTATGCCACCTTCTTGGGTAAGCAGAAGTGGGAGAGTAGTTTTAATCGGAGACGCGGCGCATGCTGCTCTGCCATGGGTCGGACAAGTGAGTATTTTCCCTATCTAACGCTTGTTAATAAATGCTCACAATTTTAGGGAGGCGGCATGGCACTTGAGGATGCGGCAACTCTGGCAGAATGTCTACAGCGAGTTGTGGTATCCGAGGATATTCCAAATGCACTTCAAGCTTTCCAAGAGATCCGAGGGTCGCGATGTAAGCTAGTGCAAGAATGGAGTGCAATAAAAGGAAAACGGGCAACTCTTCCAGATGGGCCGGAGCAAGAACAACGCGATAAGAACCTTAGATTGTTTAACGCTTGGGTGAAAGCCAAGCCATGGGATAAAATTCATGTTGATGAACTCCCAGAACTCGAAAGTTTAAATTGGAAGGCTTGGTTGAGCGGGCACAGCGCCGTTGAATTTGTAAGTTGAGTATGGCTTGCATCAGAGCACTTGTGAGTAGAGTTGTACTGACTTATTGCAGGCAAATCGGAAACTCGACGAACGATTCGGAACCCGCCACTATAAATAATCTGTATTCATAGTTCTGCACATACTAAGAGACCTATACTTGGAAGGAAATTCGAGGAACCGTTCGAGTCCAGATAAATGTTCAAGTTTGATTGAGACTCTTCGAAACTAGTGTCACCTGCTTTATTCGTGTCTAGTGAAGTTAGATTTAGAAGATAGAATGAATTATCGAATGACTGGGACGCAACGTGTCCAAAAATCCGCGTGTAACAACCTTTTCCCATTTTTCCAACTCCCTTACGGACTCGTTTCGGATTTCCTCTGATCTACTCGTTGGAACGTACGTTGCCTAAGCGACTTTGTCAACAGTCAGTCCACCCACTTCTAAGCCAAGCTGACACTCCATTGAACTATCCATTAGATATTTGGATCAGGAGCTTGGGTGGTGACAGTCTCTTGACGAAACCAAAGTTGAATTGTATATCAAATTTGTGTCAGAAATCTCGAGGCTCATAAGGCTAGGCATAGCGTGGGTTTTGCACAAGGCCGTGGATATGCTCCTAAGAGTTATGAGCTGCTTGTCAAAATTCAGATGTTCTGCTACAAGCAAGCCACCCAGGTCAGGCTGTATGTCATGCGGGTAGCGCCGGCATTGGCAGGCGCCACATTCCCCACATTCCTCCACATTCTCCGCAGCCATTCAGCGGATAGTCTTAGGTAGTGCCAGGTCACAGCCCCGCTGTCCATTCTACATCCAGAAATTCTCAACTGTTCATCGTGGGATCCCGCGCAATCTGGTTAACTTTGACGAAGACTAATCATCCTTTTCTCCGAGTCGTTTATATGTCACACCTGCTTCCGTCCACCTCCATAATAGCTCATGGTAGCTGTAGATTCCAGCGATCGATGGAGAGTTTTTGAGTAATACCAACAAAAGTTACATGGGAAGCAAAAAATTCTTAATGGCGGGAGCCCGAAATGTCGCATCGAAATTTAAAGATCCTCAACGTCTAATGCTTCGGCAATCGCGTGCTTCACGGAAGGCGGGGTTTAAATCTTCGAGATTCGGGGGCAGGATTGGGCTTGGCTGACGATGACGATAGGGGAAGAATAATTCTTCTTTTTCTTTCCGCCTCATCCATGTGAATGTGCGCTAGCACTAAGTGAGATCCAATAATAGAGGGTGTCTGCATGCAGCCTCATCTGTTCACAGAAACGTACGAATAGAACAGAGTAAGCCCAGCTGCCGGCTAGTCCACGTGCAGATGAGTCGGCCATAATTGGCGAGATGTTACAAATAGGCTGTGCGGCCAATTTCTTCTCGCCTCCCGAGGCAACCGATTCGGGCGAGCTACGGCACCCAAGGCGGATTTCTTATCGCAGCACCACACTCACGCTACTGCTTTGTTAACCCACGGAGAATGCCCCCATCTCCTCGCGCCCGTCTCCTTTCGAATTTTTTATTTAGTAGTTGTTTATCTTGGTATGGTTAGCGATCGGGTAGTCTGGGCAGTGCGAACCGGACCCCATCCCCACCCTCATCCCGAAAACCCCTGCCCGTCGATTGGGCCGCTCGAAACGTAATAAACGATGCGACTTCTCCGACGCAGGCGTGCCGGCAGTTTCGAATTGACTGACTATTTGGTGGACAATATTCCCAAGTATGCTGTCTTGTCGCACACATGGCTAGCCGACGACGAAGAAGTCAGTTTCGAAGACCTAGTGAAAGGAAATGCTCAGCACAAGGCTTCTGGATTCCACAAGATTCAGTTCTGCGGGGAGCAGGCTGCGAAAGATGGCTTGGAATACATATGGGTGGATACCTGTTGCATCGATAAATCCAGCAGCGCGGAGCTACAGGAGTCTATAATAAGTATGTTTCATTGGTACAGTAAAGCTACTAGATGTTACGTATACCTAGCAGACGTTTCAGTACCTGAAGATAGGTTGATAAACCACGTCGCGTCCTCCTCGTGGGAATCAGCTTTTCGCAGCAGTAGGTGGTTCACTCGGGGTTGGTGAGTCTCAACCTCTCAATACATTAATTTCTAATTCGCATGTACTGCGGGTATGTCTCAAGAGTACATCGTGCTCAGGACATTTTTCAACTCTAATTTCCCACACTTTGAAGTAACACTTCTGATCCAAGATGTTGAGGTTTAGGACGCTTCAAGAACTTATTGCTCCATCATCTGTTAGCTTCTTTTCTGTCCAGGGTACACGACTGGGTGACAAGAAGTCGCTGGAGCACTATATTCATGAGATAACTAGGATTCCCACTCAGGCTCTACGAGGAGATTCGTTGATAAAGTTCAGCATTGCCGAGCGACTGTCGTGGTCAGAGAACCGAAAAACAAGGCGCAAGGAAGATAAAGCATACTCTCTGCTAGGGATCTTCGATATCTTCATGCCGCTCATGTATGGCGAGGGAGACTATGCATTCGCTCGACTGAGAGAAGAGATCGACAAGAAGTATACAGAGAGTGCCAGACTGGATCACTTACTCTCTAAACTACCTATTGCCCCTCAAGCGGCCTTCAACTCATTCGATAATCAGCACGGTGAGACTTGTCTTCCAGACACTAGAGTAGAACTTCTTCAAGACATAACAGAATGGGTTGATGGACAAGATAAGAGATGTATCTTCTGGCTAAACGGGATGGCGGGCACAGGAAAATCCACTGTTGCTCGTACCATCGCCAGGAAATACCATGATCAAGGCAATCTGGGGGCAAGTTTCTTTTTCTCGAGAAGAGGTGGAGATGTCGGTCCCGCGGACAAGTTGTTCACAACTCTCGCCTCGCAGCTGGCGAACAAAATACCATCGGCAAGACGTTACATCCGTGAAGCTATCCTAGAGCACCCAGAAATTGCGGCACATTCTCTCCGAGACCAGTGGGATCAATTGCTCTTCAATCCACTCTCAAAGCTCGATGGCATCTCTTCTCGCGAAACGATTGTTCTCGTCATTGACGCCCTAGACGAATGCGATAGTGATAGAGACATCCGGATCATTCTGAGGCTATTGGCTACGACTAGCTCACTTACTAATATCCGATTACGAATCTTCATCACGAGCAGACCGGAGATTGCGGTCCGTTATGGCTTCTCTCAGATAGCAGAAGCTGAGCGCCAGGTCTTTATTCTTCACGATATTCTACCGAAAATAGTGGACCGTGATCTTACTCTTTTCTTTGAACACAACTTCAAAATCATTAGAGAAGAACGTGGCTTTGCTATTAACTGGCCTAGGACGCGAATTATCAGGCGATTAGTCGAGATTTCGTGCGGTCTCTTCATCTGGGCTTCGACCGCTTGCCGTTTCATTCGCGAGGGCAGGCGACTTGCTGACAAGCGAATATCCCTCCTTATCAACGACTATCGCTCTGGCGCAGGCCCGGAAAAGCAGCTCGACGAAATCTATATTACCGTTCTAAAAGACTCTATTCAGCAAGGCTACACTGAAGAAGAGAAAAAAGAATTGCTCGATATACTAAGAGACGTTCTTGGTAGCATCGTGACGCTCTTCACTCCGCTTTCTGTGAAATCATTGGCTCATTTGCTTAATATCCCACCTAGTCATATCACTGAGACACTGGCGGACCTGCATACAATCTTTCACATCCCTGATCAGACGGATCGTCCAATCCGCCCACATCATCCCACGTTCCACGACTTTCTTCTTGATAAGGACCGGTGTAGTGATCTCGATTTTTGGGTGGACGAGAACCATGTACACAAAGCTTTAGGAGACAACTGCATACGACTTATGTCAAAGATGCTCAAAGAAAATATTTGTGGCCTCCAATCACCAGGTACTCTTGTCAAGGATGTTGACCCCAATCTGATAGAGCAATGCATTCCTCCTGAGCTCCAATACGCATGTCTTTACTGGATTCAGCATTATCGACAGAGCGGGACGCGTCTTTATGATGGGGACCCAGTCCATCGCTTCTTCCAACAACATTTTCTTCATTGGCTGGAGGCAGTCAACCTGATGGGAAAAGGCTCTCAAATGGGCGCTCTGATAAGAATGTACCATTCTCTACTTGGGGTACGTGTTTATACTTTACCTGTGACAAGTTTGACAAGTTAACGTCCTGCTTTTTAAGCACGCAGAAAATTTGCGCCAGAGGCCATTTGTCAAAGGTGCAAGACGATTTAACTGGGCATTTCAATCAATTATCGAACAGGCACCTCTCCAGACATATTGCTTAGCACTTACGTTCATCCGGCCCACCAAGGAGCGTAGGCACCATCTTTGGAGTCAGATACAGCCGTGGAGCAAAGGCCTCCAAATTAGTGAAGCAACGGCTCCCAAGTTCAAGGACGAAGACAATTATGTCAACGATGTAGCATTCA
This sequence comes from Oidiodendron maius Zn, assembly GCA_000827325.1. Taxonomy (NCBI): domain Eukaryota; kingdom Fungi; phylum Ascomycota; class Leotiomycetes; family Myxotrichaceae; genus Oidiodendron; species Oidiodendron maius. The sequence continues at coordinate 2,418,377 of KN832872.1, read as the reverse complement.
CACCAGATGGCCGGCAGGTTGCGTCCGGGTCAGTCAATGAGGTAGTAAGGGTATGGGATGTAGCAACGAAAGCTACGATCGGTAAATTTGAGGGACAATTAAACAAAGTTAGTTCTGTTGCGATATCACCAGATGGAACAATGATTGCCTCGGGTTCGGACGACACGACCATCATGGTCTGGGAATGGAAATCGAGGGCCTTGCGTTACACTCTGAGGGGACACTCACGTTGGGTGAATTCTGTGGTATTCTCGCTGGATGGTAAGATGCTCGCGTCAGGCTCGATGGACGAAACTGTTCGAATATGGGACGTGGAGAAAGGACAGGAGCTTAGCATATTCGATGGCAACTCAAGTTGCGTCAATTCCGTTGCATTCTCCCCCGACGCTTCATTACTTGCAACAGGCTCAACAGATCAGATAGTCCGACTCTGGGACGTTGTAAAGGGAGAGCTGCGTATGTTGTTAGATGGCCACGCAGGGGCTATTAACTCTGTTCAATTCTCGCCAAATGGGAGGCGAATTATATCAGGAGCAGATGATATGACAATTAAGCTTTGGGATGCGATTACAGGAACCGAATACATGACATTGAAAGGGCATCGAAAAAGAGTCATGACAGTTGCATTCTCTCCGAATGCTCATCTCATCGCCTCGGGTTCCGAAGATATGACTATCAAGCTCTGGGAGGCAAATACTGGGAACTTACTAAAGACACTGAAAGGCCATATCAGCGGCATTAATGCTGTCACATTTTCCCCGGATGGCGAGCTTCTCGTATCTGGTTCGTTCAATGACGACCTTAGGCTTTGGGATGCGAAGAGTGGAGAAGCACGAGGGGAGTTCGATGAATTTGAGGAGGATGCCATGCCAACCTCGGATAAAAAGACGAAGACTCTCGACCATGAATCGACCGTGGTTGCGGCAGGAGAGTTAAAAGAGAACTCGGGCACAGCTACATGTGTAGTCTTCTCATCAGATGGCCAGTTAGTAGCGTCCAGTTCGGATGATACCACAATCAAGTTATGGACAGGAGAGGGCGCCGAGCGCTGGCTACTCGACGGTCATTCCGGTAGTATCAACTGCCTCGCATTTTCGCCAGATACCCGTTTGGTAGCATCAGCCTCGACAGATAAAGAGGTAAAAGTGTGGTATACAGAAACAGGAGTAGTATGGCATACACTGCAAGGTCACTCTGACAATGTCTGCTGTATCCAATTCTCACCGGACGGCCACTTTCTCGCTTCATGTTCTGCCGACAAGACGGCTGTAATTTGGCATGTTAGAACTGGGGTAATATGGAGCAGGCTTGTGGGTCATTCAGATAGAGTCAATGGCATTGCGTTTTCACCGGACAATCGCTTTGTCGCGTCGTGCTCAGCGGATACGACAGTCAGACTATGGGACATTTCTACAAAAGTAGTTTCTCGAGCGCTTAGAGGCCATTCAGAAACAGTGAACTCTGTCGCATTTTCTTCCGATGGCAAGTTACTGATATCTTGCTCGGCAGACGCGAGCATCAAGCTCTGGAATACGGCAGGAGCCGCGTGCGGCACGCTAAAAGGCCATACGCTTCCGGTCAACTGCGCTGCATTCTCACCAGACAATAAGATGGTGGTGTCTTGCTCGGACGATGCGACTGTCAGACTCTGGGATTCGGAAATAAAGTCACTACAAGGCGTGCTCAAATTCGCAGTAGCGATTCGCACTGTGTGCTTCTCTAGTTGCGGCCGATATATTGAAACTAATAAAGGGGTGTTAGACATCGGCTTATTTGCCCTTGCTTCTCCTTTAATTACCTTAGACCGTTTATTTATACTTCACATTATAAAACACGAAATAAAAAACGAAGAAGAAGATATCTTTTAACTTTAAATAAGTATGATATTATTAATATTATAACTTTTTAAAGTAATCAATATAATTAACCTGTATTATAAAAGATATTAGGATAAAAATGAAAGAGGATTAAAATTTAAAGAAAGGCTACTTCTTATTACGTATGGAAATAGTTTAATATTAGATAAACTATTAAGGATCATAGTATTACTTTACCATGTCTTACTCTACATTTAATATAAATATTGAAGGATTAACTATTGGCACTAATGCGATCAATTCGGGGATTCTGGCTTCTATCTATCTCTATTTCTCACCTTTGCTTTTTTTGGTTCGAAGTTAAGCAGGGAGCCATTGGTCATGATGTACATTTTATACTAGTCAACTCAACTTTATCTGTATTTAATACTTCATATATTGAGAATACTCGTATGGCGGAAAGGCCAAAGTTTATATTAATCGGTTATATAACAATGTATCCATCACTCAGCTGGAAACTGTTTCCAGGCGCCCGTAGGATGGCGTTGCACCCCTTCAACATGGTAGGATGATAGTCTATACAACTTTCCATCCTCTGTTCGGGCCCACCAGTTACCTGTTAGTCCCCTTTTATATGCTAAGCACACTTCCTCATTAGGTAAGGTGGAGGATTTGCCAAATGCATCGATATATACATATTTGGCTTTCCCGAAGAAGGGAAAAATAGTCGGCGAAGTGTCTCCAAACTCAAGTAGGGGTGCTTGTGCCAGGCTTAAGTTCTCAGCTGGGACCAGCCCGATTGAACCCTCGTCCGTCTTGATTAACCACCACTGGCCAACCGGTGCCAAAACTTTCACATCGCTCACTGGGCGAGGAGTGGAAAATTTAGCTTCAAATGAGCGTGGCAATGACGAAGCAGTGCGCAGTTTATGCAATGCCTTGTAGGGAAACTTGAGCTTGTTCAGTGTTGCTATCTCCACTGCTGATAGGGCATACATCCAACTTTGCTCAAGGATATTTGCAGTTTTCTTCCGGGTCACCAAACTGATTGTAACGATCTCGCTAAATATCCTTTCCACTTCCGGCTCAACCATAAAATATACGTCGGTGTTTGATGGTGGCGTAACTTTGTCAAGCGCTAAGTTCCGCATCCATAGGAATGGAGATTCTCGAAGATTTTGTAGCAATGAAATACCATCGAAACCGTAATACATCGCGAGAACAGGAGATGCATCTCGGGCAATTCCCTGAATGAAATTGATAAATGCATTCACGCGTATATCAAGTAAATCCAAGCCAGCACGAAGAGACACGAGCTCTCGGGGACGTGGTAAACCTGCTATATGGTTGAGTTGAATATTAGACTGAGCAAGGAGAAGCTGTCGGAGACCTATAGATATATCCTTAAAATTGGTTGACCAAATATTTGTCAAGCTCGATGCCACCATATCCGAGATGCTGGCAACTAGAATAGTAGACTTGCGTACAGCAGCATGTTCAGAGACAGTACTAGAGTCGGGACCGACTAAATGTGAGGGTAACGCGTCAAGTAGAAGTTTTGATATCCTTTCTATGCTTTGTAGAAGACCGTTTTCAATGATCATGGTGGCAAGTATCGTCTGTTTTGACGGAGGAATCAATATCTTGATTTTGGAATAGTCAGCTTCAACAATATCATTCCTCCAGAACCTCTGCAAACATTCCCTCGGTTTCTGGAAACCTAAAGCTTGCTCTTCTGCTTCCTGAATTGGGTAATTGATTGGGACTTGGACTTCTTCCACAGAGCTACTTCTCATCAGTCCAATCAATCTCCGGAGTATCTTCTTGTGGCGAGGAGGCGAAATTGGTGCAGTTTCTTCAGGCTCGTGCTCACTGTCGAATTCTAATTCTAGTTGATCTGACCTAGTAAACTCTGCTAATACTGGTCTGATATTATCTCTCAGCGCATGGATAAATAGATCCATGAGGATTGGTTCCATCGTTGTCATGTCCAGGTCAATCTTCGATGTTATAAAGACATCAATCATGTTCAACTTGCTATTGGTGATAACATCAAGCCAACAAGCTTGAACATCCTTCTTATAAAGATTTGGAATGATTTTTCTGTCGGTTATCGTCTCCTCACGTCCGCTCAAATTCGTAGCGAGACCATCTATCACCAGTGTGTACTGTGTAAGAAGAGCGCCGCACATTACGACGTTGTTGGCATGTATGGCTCTACTCAATGCGGTTCGTCCTGCATTATCCGTTGCTAAACCATCTGCCCCAGATTCTAAAAGGCAGGCTGTTGCTTTGGTAATGGCAAAAGTCTGAGTAGAGCCCCACCGGCTCAACTTACATATAGCGGGCAGAGTTGCCCAAATATGCAAGGAAGTTAAGTCCGCACTGCCGGAAGCGTCGCCTTTCGAGTGTATTCCTTCCCTTATAAACTCCTTTGCGAATGCTATATGCTTCTGTGATGCAGTGACAGGATCGAAGTATGCTGACATATTATCAAGGCTTCGAAGAAACTCTAGGTCGTGCTTTTTGAACCATTTTGGCCAAGGTCGGCTTGGGGAACGAGCACCAGCTGACAGCAATTGGTAGCAAAGTCCAATAGACAGTCGCTTACTGCCTAATGGGCCCGATTCAAGAGCCAAATCTATGGGCGTTGCTCCTTTAGCATTAGGACCGTTCAATGCTGGAATTGGGCAGGCGAGGGAAATGAATACATCAAGGAGTTTCCACTTCTGGCCCATAACAGCACAATGAATGGCATTGTTACCATTTCCGTCCAAGGCGTTACAATCAGCACCAGCTTCCAGGAGTAGTCGCACAATATCCTCTTCGCCCAGCAATGTTGCGGCTGTTAGGGCTGAGGTGCATCCCGTCTCCTCATCCGCATTACAGTAGGATAGGTTTGGCCTGTACTTTAGAATATACCTAACGAGCCAGGCATTGCTTTTTCTGGAAGCCATTAAGAGGGACTTTGTGGGATCGGCACCAGCATCAAGTAGCACATCGCATGCAGCGCGATCATCGCTCTCACTAACCAAACTTTCAATAGCCAAATCCAGCGGTGACTGCCGTGAATTAGTTTGTGCCCAGAGAAGACCAAGCCCTTGCTCTTGGGATTGACTGCTGAGCAACAGTTCTATTATCATAGACCTGTGGGCTTCGGCGGCGAAATGGAGTGGCGATTTGCCAATTCCATTTGCTACGGAGGCATCCGCTCCACTATCTAACAGACGTCTCACGATGTCGTACAACCCAGCCTTGACAGCAATGGCAAGTGCAGTCATGCCTTCGCGATCTTTGGCATTTATATTGGTTTCGAATGGTAGGATTGCGGTTACAATGTTGAGTTGCTTGGACATAACTGCATGATGGAGTGCCTTGTGGCCAGAAGAATCTGCATGCAATGCATTTGCCCCGTGATCGAGAAGAAGCAGTGTTTGACCAAGCCTGCCATTTCTGGCTGCATAGTGGAGGGGAGAAGCACCTTGAGAGTTAACAGTATCAAGGGAGATGTCCATATCCAATATCTTCTTTAGGGGAAGAGACTGAAAGAAGCCATGAATAGCAAAGAAATGAAGGATACACTGCCCCTTGTTATCCCTAGCCGTCAAATCTGCCTCCCCGTGACCAAGAAGGAAGTTGAACAGATCCTCTCTTTGGTGTTCAATGGTTACAAAGATAGGTCGTGAGTTCTGGTAGTGTGGCGACGTAGCATTCACATCTGAACCTTGCGATAAAGCGAATGAAATCAGCCCGAATCCAGTGTCCTTGTCGTAAATGTCTCGACATGAGGTATGTAATGCAGTGCGAAGAATTGCAATCCGGCCTAGTTGAAGCGCTGCTGAAACTTCGCCATGAATAAAATCTTGAAACATATTCAGAATTGTGTTTGCAACTGTAATATCGGCAGCTGATATAGCAGCCTCTAATGCCGGAACCATCATTTCCTCGGGTTTTGATAGCATGCTAATTCTCAACGCTTCGCTAGATGCCGCTAGGACTCGCACTGTTTCTCGACACGCTGCTAAAGTATTGCTACCGTGAATTAATTCCCGCTCCAATGGTGATGACTCGGAAAGTGTGTGTAAAATCGTGACCGTAGACTCCCCAGGTGTGGGATCCCTTAATTCCGTTACTGAGAGCATTGGAGCTAATAATCCATGCAAATGCAGGCTAGTCGCAAGCCATAAAGGAGAGTAATGCCTTGATGACTGGCCAGTCACAAAGTTTGGGTCTGCTCCTAGCTCGAGGAGCACCTTCACGGCTTCTTGTGATGCTGTAGCCACAGCATATGATAGTGGTGTGCCTCGGAGCTCTAGAGGCAACTGTGAGTCTAGAACACGACAACCGGTGGCAATCTGGTTTATCAAGCCGTATCTAGCCTCCCTTTGGCAAACCTTTTGACCAATTTCCCTCATCTTATCAATCGGGAACATGAAGAGCCAATGAAGAACATTAGTTCCATCTTTGCCAAGTGCAGCAGGATCTGCGCCATCCTCCAGAATGGACAGTACTTTGAGGGCATCACCGGATCTGGCGAAAACTAGTATAACAGGTTCCGTGGAGGGATCTTTGCCACCATCATTGTGGTTTGGAGTAGGTCGGTTCAAGGCCGGAGGATGCTCAATGTGACGAGACAATCTGTATGTCTCGCGGCGAATCTCTTGTTGTTTAGACAGCTCAAGGGATTGCTTAAATGCTGACACTAAAATCTGAGAGTAAGCTTTAGGATGGTCAAGATCATCTTGACAAAACGTTTCCTCAAAGAACGGAAGAAATGCGGTTGAAGTTGGATGTCCTTTCTCAGAACTACTCTTCATTGAAGCCAAAAATTGTGCTTGGTTCTTTGGAGTCCCAAAGCCGGTAGCATGCGCCAACCCTGCTTGAAATGCAGCTCGTGCAGCAGAAGAGGATTGTGTAACAGCAAGCCGCTGAGAATCTAAGAAGATCTGGGACTTTGCAATGTGTGGAATCTCGGCTATTTGTCTTGGTCGAAAGCTCTAGATTTAATAAGATTTCATCATAAGTCATAAGCAAGGCTATGTCGTAAACGCACCTCGAACAACCACTGGCCGAGCTTTTCTGTACTCTCATTTAGGCGAGGCTTAACTTGAGGCACCTCCTGGCTAATAAAATGTTAGTACATTTCTTGAAATAAGTAATGAGAATAAATCTTACTTCACTCCGTACGCGAGGATTGGCAAAGATGAAACATCGTAAGCTCGTTCAGCGTGGTCGTGAACTAGGCAAAGTCGAAATGTTCTGATGAAGTTCATCGAGGTAAACCGGGAATGGAGCCGTTTGGCTAATATTAATGCAATTTCACAGATCCAGGGCCGTAGAACCGCAAGAATATCATATTGAGAGTCGCCTGATGATACTAACGTTCGACTACCGCTTCCTGCAGACGACCGACTTAGGCCATCTCGAACTCTTTGGTCGCCGTAATAAGGTGTTCCATTGCTCAAGGCTTCTAGACATAAGAGTCCAAACGCCCAGACATCACATCTGCGAAAGTCTGTTGAGCTCCAATTTCTCTGCTGGCTGTGATCACCGCTGAAGAGTTCGGGTGCGTTATACCTACAGATACTGTTAGAAGGCCATCATTAAAATAGGACGGCCAACAAACGCCGTAGTCCCATGATAGCGCTGATCTCGGTCTCCGCCTTGTTCATCCGAAAGAAGAAGAGAGTGACCAAAGTCTGATATCTTGGCAACGGGCATGAGATTCTGCTCATCTTCGTCGACATCAGGCGTAGTTGCTGCGCCCAGAGGAGATTCCAGCATGACCAAAACGTTGTCGAGCTTGATGTCGCCATGCGCAATACCGGACATGTGCAGTTCGTGAAGACCGAGAGCCACATGGCGGCAAAATTTCTGCTGCTGGCGAGCGCTCATGGGTACGGCTTTCAGGTATTGCCTCAGGGTACCCAGCGTAGCACACTCAGTGACCAGAAATGGTATGGAGCCCCGCTGCAGCTGCCAGCCGTAGCCTAGGAGATTGAGAATATTAGGATGCTCGGCTAGAGGGTCATGGTGCATGACCTCGATATCCTTGAGCACACATGATACTCGGCCCTGAAACGACTCAAAATCCGACGTGGAAGACGGTAACTTGACCTGCTTCACTGCGACGACCTTCTGGCTCCGGGTATCACGACACCGGAAAACCTTGTACGATACGCCCTCCCCTAAGGCCTCCTCCTCATGTAAACCAGATCCGTCGTAAAGCCTCAGTAGCAGAGGTTGGATTGCTCGGAGCAATTCTTGCAGGGACCTGATTTGCTTCGCTGCGGGTTGGGAGAAGCCGCCAATGCTAGAGATTAATGTCCTCTGGCGAAGTGACTGGCAAGGCTGTGCGTAACACAAGAAGTCAGTGATACTTACCATGATTTAGCGACAATCGCAATGGTCACAGCCAATTGCTTACCTCAAAGGAAAACTGGTCCGGGGTTGCCATTGCCAGTGATGAAAACCCGTATGACCGATATTGAAGAGAGTGCAGAGTAAGGCATGGTTGACGATGCTGCTTGCACTTGGGCGGCTAGCTGTCATTCATCCGGTGGCTTGGTGTCATTTCAGCTGAAATGTCTCGTGATGCGCGGTTGGGCCCATTGCATGAAGCTCGGCTTCAGCCCGCGACCGCCACAACAACGCCAAGGTTGGATGGCGGTGTGGCCAGACCACTGACGCCAGTAACGTCTATAACAACCATCTGGAGATGTCGTATGTTGACGGATAGTGATATCTATCGACAAACTGTTCAACTGGTCACCGCAACCAATGGATCCCACCAGCATCCCAGGCCTGACTATCGCGGTCTTCGATCAGCTGCTGAAACTCGGCGAGAGGACCCATCAATTCATATCCGACGCACGAGCACTGGACGAGGTATGGAAGTTATATTCTCACATAGGCATTTCTAGAGGGCATGGGTGCAGGCGCAAGCCTCCATGCAAGGCCTACTAACATCTCCGCAGGATTTCAGAACGATCAAGGGGAAGTTGCGAGAAGAAAATAACCGGACGAAGCAGCTAAAGCTTCTGCTCTTTGAACCGTCCTCTGTATATGGCGGCTCGACATTATTCGAAGCGTTTGACGATGATTCACAAGAGCAAATCAAATTGGAGCTCCTTGAGCCGCTGGGAAAGTTACACGAAGGTGTTGAGCTCCTTCAAAGGCGCTACCAAAAAGAGGGCAATGCTTGCCACAAATCCGAATCTCCGGAGACCCTCACCATCTTGTCGTCACTGCGGCGGTCTACCAAGTCTCCTATGAAATATATCAGTTGGTCTTTCAGAGACAAGAAGCGAGCAACGGTAATTCTTAACGAATTCTCCGATATAAATCGCCGGATCCATGAAAATATTAAGTTGTTATGTCTTGCGTCCTCGATAGGCGTAAACTCCCAGCAGCACCTGCACCACCTCCACACCGACCCTCACTCTGTCGACTTGGGCTATTCTATGGATGCGAATCTTCGGCTTACCGCAGAGACAGCTCAAGGAAGTGGCGAGGACCTCGAGTTACCAGATGCTCCATGGCTGGACATTTTAGACAACACTCGTCTGGCCCAAGGTAACTTTGGGTTGTCGGTTTGCGATGGAAAGGACGTCATCCAAGAGTTTCGCCAATACTCTGTGACAAGCTCCCCGCCGTCTGTGGACGGTATTGCCGTAGATAGCAGGACGAGGACTTTGGTCAACCGACTCACAAGGATGCTTCAACAACCCCGAGAGCAGGCTTTTTTAATTCCGCGATGCTTGGGCTGGAAATTTATCCCCGACCAATGCCAGATCGCCTTTGTTTTTGACGTGCCTGCAGAAAGAGACCCTCAGCCACTAAGTCTGTTAAGCCTTCTACGGAATAGAAACTTGAAACCGACCTTAAACGACAAACTAAATGTAGCGTTCGGCCTTGCGCGGTCAATCGCTCAACTACAGCTTGTACGATGGGTAAGCTAAGTCCACCCCTCTATGCCAATTGCATTTTACCTAAGCACGTGAAAGTGAATGCCTTGGTTGGCCGCCTATCAATTGACATGCCTCAGAAAAAGAGACTCTGACTGTATGCATAGGTCCATGAAAGCTTTCGCAGCGAGAATATCCTCTTCTTCCCTGTGACTGACACCCAAAAGACGGGCTCCGCCAGCGAGGACCGTATTAACTATATGGAGCCCTGGATCTTCGGTTTCGAATTTAGCCGGCCGGAAGACTTCTTCTCATCTGGCATGACGGATATTTGCCTCGAACGTGACGTCTACCGCCACCCAAGCCGGCAAGGCATCCCAGAGACGCGGTTCAATAAGCTACATGACATATACGCCTTAGGTAAGGGGCTACTCTTCCTTGGCCAATAATTTTAGTCTCTTCAAAGCCATAACTCCTCCCGCGCATCGCTAATTCTTTGTCTTTATTTCAGGTGTGGTCTTACTTGAGATTGGCCTCTGGGAATCCTGGGACCAGATGCAGCACATCGAGAACGCTCACCGAATGGGCCGTGACTTCCTGCAGAAGGCTCTGGTCAAACAGGCCGAGCGACGACTCGGGTCCAAGATGGGAGAGAGGTACAAGAATATTGTTGTGAAGTGTCTGACTGGACAATTTGGCGTTGTGAATGATACCCGAGAGGATCTGAAGCTTCAGCAATCATTTCGTACTAATGTTGTAGATGTGCTAGAGAGGGCGGTAGCGAGTATGTAATACTGTAGATCTCATAAGTTACCGCTGGAATGATGACCTCATTACATTCCTAACCACAAGGCATATATAAGATTCATACGCGACGCGTTTATGATATATATATCGCTATAGGATATGTAATCCGGCGTATAGCTTTTGCCGAACTAAAGGGCCTTGCATATCGTGGCTGTCATATACTGTAGCGCAGCTTTGGCCTCGCCCAACAGCCCCGAATATTGATTGGCTACACCGGGCAGGAAAAAGAGAGAGCCTTGTCGGCTTTGAGTCATGTGATATCTGTGGAACTCCGCGGCTGACACAGACACAGCTTCCTCGCGATTCAGCTCAACCTCGTCTGGGCTGCCTAGCATTTCGAAGCACTAAAGCTAAATAACCTCTTTCTATCTTTTTAAGAATCAAAACCTGCATGTGAAACTCGACCAGTCAATAAGAAAGTTGTAAGGTGGTAATAAAATCATGGGGTTAGACTATTATGTAAAAAATTTGAGAATGTCGTGGAATATCTCGCTGTGGGGCCAACAACTGACTTTCGGCTTTTGGATGAATATTGTGACCGATAAGGTTGTAAATGATCATCCTCGAGTTGCAGGAGTATGTAGGTTTGCTTTTTCTTAACTAAATGTTAACTGACAACTTGGCAGGGGAACAGGCACCAGCAGTATCAATATCGTCAGCTCGACAATCCAAACGACATACGTGTAATCGAACTAGCCCCGGGCGCGCCGAACGATCCTTTACGGGTAAGAATTATTCACAACTCTCACCTACGGACTATCTCAGAGCACGGTCATGAGATATTAGAATGGTCTGTGCCATACGACGCATTGTCATACGTTTGGGGTTCCGGTTGGGCCGATATGTCTTATATACTGGTGGATGACGAGTACTCTCTCGCAATCCTACCTAATCTTGATGTTGCGCTTAGACGCTTCCGCTCTCCAAAGGAGCCTAGAATACTATGGGTCGATGCGATTTGTATTAATCAACAATCTGCGGTAGAAAAGAGTACCCAAGTAGCGCTGATGCTAGATATATATGCCCGAGCAGAAAATGTGCAAATATGGCTCGGCCCTGCTAGCATGAATAGCTCTATAGGCATGCAAGCGCTGAAATACCTTGCTGAAAAAACTTTGGACGAGCCAGCACCGTGGCAGCAAAGGCAAGACGTTGCTTTCTTTCCGGCACTTAACGACATTCTGCAACGAGACTGGTTCCACCGCATTTGGGTGCTTCAAGAATCATGTGTCTCTCGAAAGGCTATTATGACGTGCGGAAATGACAGCTTTCAATGGGAGAATGATCCTAGTCAGGTGCTGAAATTCATACGACGTATCAAATTCGCAGCCATCTCTCCACAATGGGAACAGGCTGGCCTCTCGCAAGTCAATACGGATACAGTTATACAACTGCTATATCTGCAAATAGAACATATTGAACGCCAGCGCAAAGAGATTTTACGTCCGTCCTATGACATCTTGGATATTGCCTATGCTAGTCGCCACCGGAAAGCCACAGACCGGCGAGATAAGCTGTTCGCCATTATGGGACTAGTTAATCAAAGAGACGAGACTTTTTTTCGGCCGGACTACACCATGAATGTGGAGGAGGTTTTCAAAACGCTGCTTGATGCAATCGAAATCTGACGAGATTTTGATGGATTTCTATTCCCAGCCCTTCAAGTATATATTAAAGAGCATAGAAGAATTATAAACATATACTGTAATGTGGATTCTCTACCACCGAACCATACCGCCTCCTCTTTTATTATGATTAGTTTCTGCGATATCGCGCGTAACCTTAAAAGCTCGACATAGAACTATATACACTACTATTATGAGATCTGATTGAAAAGAAACCCTCTCTAAAACAGTCCATCTTGTTCACATCTAAACGGTGAAAAGGGGTTAGTAGCGGAGGAATTGACTATCGGTAATAGGAGAGAAGTTGTTTGTGATTAAGTCGAAAAGAGAAAATTTTCGTATTTAGCCGATAGAATGTCGATAATCATTACCCACAAGGCGCAGGTTATTATATGATAGTGATACTGAATCCACCCTCGTCACTGTCTTCGTAGTCTTAGTCATCGAGGCGAGGAACATGCGACTGAAATGCTGCGAATGACTTCTCATCTTCTTTCAACACAACGAAAGCTCCTAAGCGTCGGTATTGACCTAGCACTTTTGACTCTGTACGCTGCAAAAGTATTCCAGTCCACCCAGACTCAGTCTCACAAGTGGGTAAAAGATAAAAGCTCCGGCTACCAATAGCGTCTCGAATGGGATAGCATACCACTCCATCGTCCACTACACTTGGAACCGGAACCCAGATGTCTGGCAGTAGCGTGGGAAGTATAATTGTTTGCCGTGGAGACTTCGTCCTCAAGACTACTTGATGTGCGATATAGAGCTCGTCCCACTTGCGCCTCAGTACTTTGTCGCTGGCACGAAAAGTCACCTGATTGAGTTAGCCCCGAATTCAAATATACCCATCTATCACTCGTCCGAACTCGGAAGGGCCATCAGCAGGAACAGAGTGGTCTAAAATAGTAGCTAGAGGTCTGGCATCAAATTTAACCATGTTTTCAACACCTCTGTTGATTGACGCCCATGACCACGAAGGTGCTTGATAGTAAGGTGGTCTTGAAGATTTCCCCCAGTCAAATACCTCGTCCCCCCCCAGGTGATATCGCCGTATGCCAGGTAAGGTGATGTAAAATGTGCTTCCCCCAAAGGCCGGCTATGTACTTGTCTTTCAGGACGACTTGCATTTCTTTCATAGACATGCAATTCTTATTATTGATTCTACGTGGTATATACTGCGGATGGCTGGTGTTAATGGTGATGGAGTTGGCATAAGCATGCGGAGCTTTTTATCTGAGAAATCTGCTAATTATATCTAGGCTAGGAACTGACCGAGAACTCAGAGGCTGTATAAGTCGGACTAGAACTCAGGCAGCCAGTTCTATGCCTTTTGCCATTGATACCTGCCGAAATATCAGATTTGGTCTAGCACGATGGAGATATTCGCAGATAAGCGTGCTACCTACGCAAAACAATGCCAGGTTCATTGTCAGGGTGGAGGGGGAATTTGATGTATCTGTTGCTGTCTGCACTAAATTTCCCCTGGCGCTAACGGCGAGACTATACCCACTTTCGTATTGCACAATAACACTAACCACAGATCGTACTCCATTTCTAAGACCCAGGGAACGCCTGTGCCAACCACAACAGCCACCGCCGGAGTTAGGCTCAAGCGTATCGGTCTGGTGCTAAAGTCCGACTAACTAGTATATAAAACAGAGTAGTTATGTACTAGGCACTTTGGCTGCATTCGGTATATAACGTCTGCTCAACCCGACCCGTTCCTTCACCAAAGGGAAAGCTACTGCAATCCCCCATACATCCACCATGGCTGGAAAGCACCTCGCCGCGATCCTCCCCCAGAAGGGCGGTCCATTATCCGTCGGAGAACGCACCACGCCCGAGCCTGGTCCAAATGAGGTTCTCATCGAAGTCAAGGCCGTTGCCTTGAACCCCGTGGACTATTATCAGCGCGATGTCGGCATGCCTCCCGTGCCAATTTATCCGGCCATTATCGGAGCCGATACTTCTGGCATCGTCGCCAAGGTGGGCTCCAAAGTCTACACGGCCCCCGCGCCCGGAAGCCGAGTCATCGCACTTGCTTCATCTTTCTACCAAAACGGCTCTCCAGACCACGGTGCCTTCCAGAAATATGCCTTGGCCCAGTCAGAAGGCGTCATTGCGCTCCCAGACTCCCTCTCGTTCGAGGAAGGCGCTGTCTTCCCCTTGGCCGTCATGACCGCCTTGACCGCCTGGACCACAATTGGCATCCCGCTCGACACCAAGTACACCCCGCAGGACAAGCACGCAGTATTGATTTGGGGCGGTGCCAGCAGCGTGGGAACCTTTGCCATTCAATCCGCCAAGTCCCTAGGCTTCACCGTCTACGCCACCGCCAGCCCCAAACACCACGAGTACCTGAAGAAGCTCGGAGCGCACGCCGTCTTCGACTACAAAGAGAGCGATATCGTCTCACAGATCGTCGACGCGGTGAATAAGGATGGCGTCAACTTACACACCGCACATTGCGTCGTCAATGGATCCCTGCAGCCAACGTTGGACGTGCTCAAAGAAACAAAGGGCGATGCAGTCGCCAAGGTTGCTCATTCACCTGTTCTGGCCGCTGACCATCCAACGCTCGATAAAACCGAGATTAAGTTCAATTTTCCACCGATGGACCCGGTGGCGAGGGACAATCACATGTTCCAGTGCTTCCATGGATGGCTACAGGACGGTCTGAAGTCGGGTTCAGTCGTTCCTAGCCCAAGTATTCAGGTTGAGGGTGGCGGTCTGGTGGGGTTGAATCCAGCGCTGGATAAGTTGAAGGCTGGTGTCAGTGGGACTAAGATTGTTGTGCCAATTTGATGTATGCGACTCTTCTGGCCTCGCCTTTAGTTGGCGTATTGTTTTGCATCACACGTAAGCCTTAGATCGTCCTACACCATAAACGCTCTGCATTTCCACAGCTCGTCGAAGCTGTTTGTTGGAAATTGTGACCAAAAACTCCACAGTGCTGGAGCAAACATCGTAGCATGAATCCCAACTAAGGTTACAACTATCACCCAAGTATTTCCCAACGGTCCAGAACTGTGTTTGGTGCCCGAAGCCTTCCATAAGCAAAATAATCATAGCTTGATTGTGTTGTGGCCCCTTTAGATCGTATGAGGTATGACTATCGCCAACTCGCGTCAATAACACCGCGTTAGAAATTTGTTCCATCAGGCTATTAGCGCACACGGATAAACACCCTAGATAATGTTCTGAATTGATCAGCAGTATGGGCGCCGAGTTGGCAATTCATACGTCGCTGTGGGCTCCCTGAAGGGATTGGCCAGCCTATACAACCAGTCTGTGCGGAGTACATCTGGGTAGAACCATACATGCTAGGGCCACGACAGCGCTTAGCTTCTGTCTATTTTACTTTGGAGAGTGTATCGACACTGTTGTGTTTCCAGTTCATACATTCAATTGCTAAGCCGCTAAACATGTCAGAGACTGGGGTCGAGGCAAATCGTGTTGAGAGGAGCGTTGCATTTTCTGTGAGACATCCAAAAAGGGTTTTGCTAAAGTCAGCCCAGCGTCGTTGAATGCCATCACACGCTGATAATGCGGTTTTAAATCTAAGTCAACCTTGAAGGCCGAAGGGTTTTTCTTCAACCCCTTATGTCTAGTCGACATTCATAGTTTCCTTGCGGCTAGGGGTGGGAATAAGTCTCTTATTCACTTGTTTAATGAGTTTGGCAGTAACATGTGGACCGTTTGTCCTATGTAGCGACAGGTCTTCGATATAGAGCATGGACCACCACTGCCTACTCACTTAAGACAATATATTTAATAGTACTTAAATTACAACTATGACACTCGATAATACTATATATATTTTACGCAATATTCTGTTGTAATAGCTTGATATAGGGACAACTTGATAAATCATAATTACGTATCATTCCAGCGATATCTCTGTCTGCTCTGATTCGGCCTAGACAAAGTTGCCTTGTTGACTTAATACGTCTGCAAGGCACTCTCGACTTATTCGTGTATGTGGATGTTCCTTCCCTAACACCTTCTCCATCAAGGTCAGCGTCTCCCAGAGTACCTCCTTGCCTCAGCGTACTTCCCCTGCTTACTTAATATATGCCCAATCCTATTCATACTTGTCAGTGTCCTTGGATGCTCCTTCCCCAACACCTTCTCTCTCAAAGCTATTGTCTCCCGGTATATCTCCTCTGCCTCTCTGTACTTCCCCTGCTCACTTAATACATGCCCAATACTATTCATACTTGTCAGTGTCCTTGGATGCTCCTTCCCTAGCACCTTCTCTCTCAAAGCTATTGTCTCCCGGTATATCTCCTCTGCCACTCTATACTTCCCCTGCTCACTTAATGTATATCCAATATTATCCATACTTGTTTGCGTATCTGGATGCTCCTTCCCTAGCACCTGTTCTCTCAAAGCTAATGTCTCCCAGTGTATCTCCTCTGCCTCTATGTTCTTCCCCTGTTGGCCTAATACAACCCCAATAGCATTCATACTCGTTAGTGTATCTGGATGCTCCTTCCCTAGCACCTGCTCTCTCAAAGCTAATGTCTCCCGGCATATCTCCTCTGCTTCTATGTACTTCCCCTTCTTACTTAATATATATCCAATACTCTCCATACTTATTAGTGTGCTTGGATACTCCTTCCCTAGTATCTTCTCTCTTAAAGTTAATATCTCCCGGTATATCTCCTCTGCCTCTATATACTTCTCCTGCTCACTTAAAATATCCCCAATATTATTCATACTTGATAGTGTATGTGGATGCTCCTTCCCTAATACCTTCTCTCTTAAAGTTAATGTCTTCCGGTATATCTCCTCTGCCTCTATATACTTCCACTGCTTACTTAATACATATCCAATATTATTCATACTTGTTAGTGTCTCTGGATGCTCCTTCCCTAATACCTTCTCCTTTAATGCTAATGTTTCTTGGTGTATTTCTTCTGCCTCAGTATACTTCCCCTGGTTGCTTAACGCAAACCCCACTTCGTTCATACTCATCAGCGTGTCTGGATGTTCACTCCCTAACATCTCCTCCCTAAGAGCTAATGCCCTCCGGTGGAACTTCTCCGCTCCAGCATACTGGCCAAGACTTGACTGGCACAGACCTATTCGGTCCATCAGCATTATCATTAAATTTTCACCGTCTCTAGAGATCTCGTTCTTATCTGCAACATAAACTCCATGAGGCAGATATTGTGTCCAGATCTCCCGATTAAGATGTCCACCTGCCGGGATAACCTCCACTAATCTCCTGAGTGCATTATCAGTCCAGAACGATAGCTTACTCTCTCTCCGTAGCCAGTTGCGGGTCGCTAAATAAACAAGTCGATGAACATCAAACGCTTCCTCTCCTTTTCGATGAGTCAAGAATGAATATGCCGTCAATGTACCAATCGCTTTTGTCTGCTCAAGATCAGATTCTCCTGTTGGTAAAAGAGATTGAGGGATATTCTCTCTAAGAAGAGTAGACATAAATGACAAGTAATTCGCCGCCTGGGGATCCTCATGCCTTATCTGCTTAAAAGATACCAGCCATGTAGCCGCAACTGGATTTTTCATATCTGAATAACGAGTAGGATCTTGAAAATCTTCGCTTAGAATATCGACCATGCTTTGCTCACTCTTTTCGTATAAAGATAAATATTTTGAGACAGAGACGTCATTCTTCTGAATAAACGCTGCAGCCTGTCTAATTGCAAGTGGGAGACAGGTGAGATGTTCAAGTAACTGAGCAATGGCTTTAGAGTCTTCTTCAAGAATCTGCTTTGGAGCTAGATAACTCTCAAATAGTTTGCCCGCTTCAGCTTTGTCCATCTCTATTGCCTCAAGAATAGCCCCAAGCGAGTAGTCTCCGGCGGCCTTTCGAGTCCTGGTTGTAAATATAATAGAACCGTTACTACTCTTTGGTAGATAGTCCTTTAATGGCATAAGAGAAGATCCGTCTTGGGGAGTTTGCAGAAGGACATCCGTACTGTCTGCATTATCAACGACAAGAAGCCACTTCCCAAAGCCCTCGTCGCTAAGCTTGTCCTTTACGAGTTGTTTGAAATCAATTCCCTTATCTCTCATCTGAGATATCTTCAAAATCTCTGCAATCTTTTTATAAGCTTGGTCGAAGGTCGCAGCGCTAAGAGCTGGGACCCAGAAGACTGCGCAATCAGGATGTGCTGCCTGATGCCTATATATATACTCAAGGACGATCTGGGTCTTGCCAACGCCACCAAGGCCAAAAATCGAAACACATGGGCAGTACTTGGAAAATAGCATCTTATCAATGCTATTCAGAAGAGATTGGCGACCAACGAAGTTAGGATTTCTCGGGAAAGGAACATTGGATATAGGGGCTAGAAGGTGTTAGACAATAGATATTAAAACAGGGTAGAGTACAATATACAATAAATCTATAGATTCTAAGAGAGTAACGAGCGTCTGAATATAAAACCACTCACTTGGCTTGATGGCTACCATTCCCTTTACCAGAGTCTCAGGAATCACCGAGAGAAGCTCTTTCGCATATGCAGCCGCAACCAAAGCAGCATAGTTTTGCCATTTCTTGTTCTTGTGCGAGTCTGCATAATCGCAAATTCCTCTGACAACAATACACTGGAAATCATCTGCTAGACCAGCTGCTTCCTCCTCAAAACACAAAATGTCGTGTGCTTTTGCAATCTCATCCCGCGCTTTGGCATATCTCATTACACGGTTCGCGGAGGCGATGTTTCCATAGTGCAGCCTCGGTGAAGTGTCAATATTGTCGTCTGGTGTTAGCCTTTTAGCTCTCTTTTCGACCCGCTTCTCGTCACACTTAGTACAAATCTTGTCCTCCTCATCTTGGTGTGGGTAAGTAGCCTCAAACAAGTTGTCTTTGAACTCGGTCGAATAACAATATTGCCTTACCAACTGCGGATACTTCTTCCTGAGCGTTGTCGGAGAAATGTAATCCTGGAGTTTAGGCCTGTCAAAGTCGTGGTTCGATCGTAGCATTTCCACAGCATTGGCCAGTTCGCGAGGAGGCTTCCCAAGTTGCCCGGTAATTTTGAACCCGTCCACTCCTTCCCCTATCTGCGTTCCAAAATCGACCTGAACGACACCCCCATGGTGCTTTGTCGGCATTCCAATAACAATGTCGCCAAGACGGATATCATGTTCATCTCCACGTGGTGCTCCTCCAGCTATTCCAACAAGTAGCCCGAATCTGATGTTAGGATAGGTGTGCAGCATATGGGTCGCAGCTACAGCAGCAGAGGTCGTGCCGGCACCTGAGCGTGCAATGACAATGTTATGTCCATGGATTTGGCCACGGACGTAATTATTTTTGTCACTTGTATCCTGAGGCAACTGTCTGCCGTTGTCATGGAGCTCATCCAGCATAGACCGGGCAGCAGTTAACTCGGTCGTCAGGGCGCATATCCACCCGACAGTGTAGTCCTCTGCCTTGTACTGGAGAGTTGCTGCCATGTCGGGTGACGACGGATTTCGATGATTTCGACAAAAGTGAGTCACAGGGTGATCTCATGTGGTAGAACGGAAGGATCTTATCCGAATGTAATGATAGTGGTGATGGAACGAAGCGGTGGATCAAAGACAAAAAGAAGCAACGAGGCTGAATAGCTAAAGCGTACGCCGTGCATAGTAATTTTATGCCGACCACGTGGTACATCACGTGGTCACTGCCCGTTAGTTTGCTGTAGTTTATAGGAGCGCGCACCTACAGTGCGCAACTCGCCTTCGGGAGCAATAGCAGTGTAACAGCCCTAGAGTATACTGTATATTGAAGCAGAGCTAGAAATGATCAAATTATCTTAAATTAAACTACCCTCATAAGATATATATTAAAAGGCAACCTAACTGTAAATACCCTCCTTAGAAAAGGGGAAGAAGGTAATTAAGTACATGAAAATCCCTCCCTTGCTTGAACTAGGAGGTACCCTAAAATCCTAGAGCCCCTTTTACCCTACTACATTTGTCCCCCTTGCTTAGTTAGCTCCCTTGCCGACACCAAAAGTTAATATCCCTTGATATCCTTAAATTAAGTAGTTATATTCTTTTTAATTGGCGTCTACTACCACTGAGTTTTAGTATACCTTTCTATCTAAGAACTAAGTATAGTAGTTGAAGTAGAGTAGTCGAAACGGCGCAGAGCGGTACAATCTAGAGATGCGGCAACCCTCTAGGTCTTTAATCATCCCTGCGTCGATCACACTGTATTTCCAGTCCCTCCCCTTCCTTTCTTTATCGTACATTATCCGCTACGAGATTTGATTCTTCTAGCTAGTACAGTACATCCTTATGCTCATCCGACGGGATCGGCTTGGGCTATCCGTTCGTTACAATCAGCCGCTTTGTCGTGCCACTCCTTTGCCTTATGCGGCCTTCCTAATACATATCTGTCTTTAGTGGCAAGTCAAAGTTAGGGGTAGCAGCTTTGTCTAAAGAACGGCCTACATATCATGTCTTATTAGTTATAGGTATTTACCACGTTCCCTAGCGGCGGACCTCCTCCCGGCTCGGCATGGCCAAGGACACAGCCGTCTCGATGACAGGTAGTCCGGCTCCTTCCGATGACAGCGACCCGTATAAGCCGTGGGAACCGCCCGAAATTTCTAGTCAGCAAAGCATACAGGTAAGCAGGCTTGAGCTTTGCCCGCATGCGGACTGGGACCCCGAACGAGTATATGACGAAGATCAACCTATATATATACGCATTACTCGATCGAGTGGAAGATTGCCGTTAATGACAGGGCCATAATATCGAAGGACACGGGGCAGGATCCGGTTCTGGAACTAGCTGCTTACTGAAAACACATCCTAGAGCCAAAGTTAAAGAATGCTTTACTTACGAAAAAGAGATCCCTTGCTCCCGACGATACAACAGTTGTGGTATTTGTTACGGATCGCAAGACGCGAGACCTTGTGGGGCGGTTTGATGAGACTAGCATCAACTGGCCTCTCATACGAGGCTTCCCCTTGACCTCAATTTTCTTGACTTGCTGGCGACTAGGGTTCTCTGCCTACTACCTAACTACGCTAAGCGAGTAAATTGACCAGGCCTTCTAAGTAAGTTAACACACATTTCAGGGTATCTAGTAAAAGTGCTCTGGATTTCTATATAAGTAGGGACGAATACACCTATGTATAGTTGAATAAATGAGTATTATTCGAATCAAATGATTCCTTCAAAAG
Source organism: Oidiodendron maius Zn (assembly GCA_000827325.1). Classification (NCBI taxonomy): domain Eukaryota; kingdom Fungi; phylum Ascomycota; class Leotiomycetes; family Myxotrichaceae; genus Oidiodendron; species Oidiodendron maius. The sequence goes on along the minus strand of KN832872.1, from coordinate 2,397,056 downwards.
ATTGAAGGATTGTAAGCCTTATACTGAAGAATGAAGAATATTAAGGATCCTTGAGTTCTGATCAATGCGTTGATTAAATGTGTGTAGTTAGTAAACTAGATAACTGGTTCTATTGTAACAGAATGGCATGCTGACTCTATTCATGCCGCAGCGTCCTTGTCTTTGATATCATGGCCCTGTACCGCCATGATATAATGATAAGAAACAAAGTGGAGAGTGTTGCCTAGTTTAATCTTGTTTTAAACAGTAAGTTACTTTAGACGTTGTGTACCATCGTTATAATTCGTAAAAATAATACCAGCCTTGAACTATATGAATTAGAGATGACACTCATTGTCTGAAAGGAGCTATAGATTCACAAAATAGTAACAATCTCCTCTTCAAGCCTCCTTTCTTCCCCCTCTCTATCCACGCGTAAGTTCAGGGGACGATAGACTAGATCCTCCTTCTAGCCCTCCCAAAACGATCCCTATAGCAAGCACTAGCCCAGATGCCGAACTGTGGCATGCGAGTTTCGGTAGGCATCCATCCATTTTCCTTCGCAGTCTCCAATCTAGCATCAGCCCAGATACGCTCCAGCTTCGCTTTTAGCATAGCGGAAACGGTTAGAGTGTCACTCTGTAGACGAGGTATTTCCTCTCTAGTTCGATCTTTGAAAGCGTGAGCAATGATATTCCAATCCACTGAATCTAAGGTATCCCACTTCAGAACTGCGTCGAAGGCCCAGGGTCTCCTGTCGATCCACGGGCAGATGTAGACCTGCTTTAGGGAAGGCATAAACGATAAAAGATCTGCGGTGCCATTCTCGAAAGTACCTTCTGCGAAAGCATTATCTAGATATAGGTGGCCCCAACCCACAATCACCTGTTGGAAGTTGGCCAATACTTGCTTCAAATTGTTATACAACGCTGAGCCTGGCCCGGGGAGCTCTTCACACTTATTCGAACGAACGCCGCCCTGAAAGTTCTCTACTCCATATTCAGGCTCAAAGCAAGAGTCCTTCAATATGCTCACTCTCGCTCTTTGAAATGGCGTTACGAATAGGACGTCGACTGCGGGATTGCACCGCACGTCGCGGTAGTGGGCCGGGATACTGCGAATACAGGACATACCTAGTTCACCGTGCGGCACTCGGATATAGCGAGATGGCTGCCGTAAGCGCATGGAGTAAGGGTAGCAAGTCAGGACAGCACAGTGGGCGTCCCGCGAGACGAGACTAATAGTCTTGATAAGAGTCGAGAGCCGTGCAGCAACACCTCTGGCGTCCTCGTCACAGACGATGCCACCCATGTAGCGTGCCTCGTGCGTTGCATCTTGATTGTTCTTGTGCTCTGGGATTCCGCAAAGGGGCTCATGCTGCTGCCGACGGCACTTAACCACACCGATATTAACCTCCATTCCAAGATTGACTGCTATGACTCGAGACGTGCCGCAACGCATCGCTTCCGCCCATATTCGGAGACGCAATTCGGGAGGCAGCCTCGGGAATGGATGGAACGCTGCAGTTGATTTTATACGAGCCTTTCGGGGCATTGTTTGATACGTTGCGTACGAATGGGCCAAAGTTGAAGGTTGGCCCAGCGTTGACCTGGAACTGACGCTGATCAAAATACTTGGTACAGTGCCTAGCGGGTGAACAGCCCTTCGCACGGAAAGTTGACCCGCCCAAGGGAAGCCGGCTGTGCAAGCGACTACGAAGGCGGACGGCCTTGAAATCCGACCATTTGCACAGAACCCGAGAACACCAAAATCTCTGCTTTTTGGAAATTGCGCATTGTGACGCCACAAGTCCTAAATATTCTGAAGTGGTATTAATTAGATAGAAAAGAAGCCGCTGTATCGTCTACTTGCCGTTTTATGGTAATAAAGTATTATGATGTTTTATTATCATATTTTTAATGCGAGGTAGCTCTTGTGAATAACCTCGTTTAGTAAATTAGATGGATTTTAGTGCCGTCCGCCTTCGTAATAGTATCTTCACAATACTGTAGTTGAAGAAGACAACTGTCCTGTCCTGTTGGCCGACCGCGCCGACGGGAGCTGTAGCAGAAGTGCCGACTACTTACGCCTACATGTCACGTATTATGAATTATCGGTGATTAAAGTGTGAACCGTATCTGGTATATTTAGCGAGAATATTTACGCGAATTATAGAACAAATGGAGTGGAAACTGAAGCTGGTTTCGACACCTACTGTATCGTTACTGACATATAATGTAATGAATTATTGTACTCGCTTGTCTATTACTCAGAAACTAGCACCTTTAACTCCAGGCGGGTATATAAAGCTCTCGCCATCCGTAAATGAGGTATCATACATGTCTCAGAACTCGATAACGACTTACAGGTACGACTCTACTTGGTCTACAAAGACCTCATCGTCGAACTCTGAGCAGATATCAGTCCACAAAAGTTTGGGGTTAGACTTAGAGTCTGTTGAAATTTGAAACCCGGGTCTGCTCATTTTTACTTCCATGAGTTCTCGGCCCCAGCCAGTCCACCATTGTCTGTGCCACCAGTCGTCCATGTGCGACTTGTCCCCGTTGTAGTGCATTATGGATGGAATAGATCGGGCATGGAAGTTGGAATGCAGCCGGACATCACGCCAAGTCTTCTTTAGCTGTTCCGATCGGTCTGTTGACTCCATGTCATCTTGTAGTCCTTGGAAGGGCGGACGCTGCTTAAGCAAGTCTTGTGGAAATGGGAAATGCTCTTGATAAATACTTGCTGTACCATGCAAATGGTCTTTGGAACTCAGGTCGGTCCGATTGCTGTGCACGACTGAGGACATGTCGTCCAACGCTTTGTTAAGTGTCTGGAATATACTGCTGTTCAGATCTACCCCTAGATGGTAATCGGTGTGCTCAGTCTCCACATTTGGAATGATGAGGTCCTTCTCTTCAAGCTTCTCTCCAAACCCAAATACCCAGTTCTTAGTACCACGCAGACGCTGCCGCGATAGCTCTTGGGTGCCGTAAATGTTGCTAAAATAGTCTTGGTCACCTCCCCAAGCAGGATACCCTTTCCAAAGAAGATGTGCCCACTCATATAGCTCACGCAGGTCGTCGACTGGGCCAATGATTGTACCGGAATTTAGCCATCGAGGACGGTTTGTCTCCAGTGACTGGTCTGTGTTTTCTCCATATGCGTTGGCTTTAATAAGAGATTCTGGAACCGCATAGCATGCGGGATGGCGATGATCCAGAGGCCAGCAGAACTTTTCTGCGCCCATGAGAATGGTCTGCGAAAGGCCGTATTTTGCAATGTCATGGTCATCGTGTTGGCCCTTTAGTCGAGAAATGGCGTTTCGGTTGGCGCTTTTATACCGTTGCAAAGTAATGTCTACTGGCAGTTGGAAGACGACGTCGTGAGCGTCAACCATAATGACCAAATCCTTATCCTTCTCTGGGGGGAGTGATCGCAAATACTTAAGAACGCCCCAATTTTTCCCCGTGGTCATGTCGTAGCCATTCATTTCTGCATCGCCGCCCTTAAGTCCCCAGTTTATAATTTTAATTGACGGGTAATCGTTAATAATGGCTGTGGCCAAAGTTCGGCAGATTCTACTGTTCGCTGCATTTCCAGGGATGAGGACATGGAGATTGTGCGAATGTGGCGTCGATGCCGGTATTCGTAGCTTTTCCCAGTATGAGGAGAATCTCCCGGCTTCCTATATGGTAAAACATTATTGTGAGCATATGCTTCCTTCAGTACACTGTAACAAAATCACAGGTGTCGCCGGTACATAGCGTTTCGACTTCATGCTGCAAAGGAACTCACCCATGATAGGCAAACCAAGACAAAGAGCAATACTAAGAAACGAATCTCAAGACGAGGCAAAGGCGGGCGTATTAAAGCCATCATCTGTAACTTATGATCGCCCGACATACGGCCTCTCGTAGAGGGGTTTTCAACGTTAAGGCGAAGGGACATCTTATTTGAGAAACTCCCAAGGCCTTTTTGGCTAATGTAATAGCACTAATTTGAAACGTACCGGGATCATCTTCCTTGGACGACAATACGTACATAAATGTATTCTGTGTTTCGTATTGACGGTTGAAAGCTAGCTCGCCCTTTTCGTGGCTTATACGGGCGCCGCGCTGAAGAAATCAGCCCTAAAAGCTGACAATCTTACACATAAAAGGCTAAGAAACGCTTGATAGCCTACGATAGGTATGATCGTAAAGTCTATGTATTAACATAGACGACCTATAAATAGTCTCCTTCCAGCGAAGAGCAGAGGTACTGTAGAGTATGTACTGCTACATATACGAAGTATGCCAAGAAGACGGGTTCTCGTATCGATTGAGTATCCGGGTACCAGCAAGCCGATGCCAAGCCCCCATTAGCTCTCATGATACGTAGATAATGGTGACAACCACAACCGGCAAAATTAACGGCCCGTAATCATTGCTCACTAATCCGCCGACTGGCAGCCACTGTCCTCGTATAGATTGCGTCGCATCCATTTTCCAGCCTCTTTCTCCTATGTGTTCGGATCTTGTACTGTAACAAAGATCCGCTGCCTAAATAACTTGCAGGTTACACATCAAGCTCTATATACAAATCAACACGCCCTCCCAACTTCTAAACCATGGATCTCTCACTAACCTGGATCGCTGCACTCGCGTTAAGCTTCTGGACTTAAAGAAGGATGTGTCCCTTTTGGTGCCAGCACTTTACGTAGGTGAGGACGAGCAGGACTCTCAGGATGAGATGATGACTGCGTAGGTAACCTATCACAATCTCGCATAAAAGCGCATGTACGTGGTACTGTACTCCACGTAGAGCGCTGAGTGAAGATCGTCTTACTGTGTGCTGTACACCTGTATCATTGCTACAGTGGCACCAGGTGCTAATCTAACTAATCATGTTAGAATTCACACAAAGCACTCCCAGACGAGTGAGTATAGGCGCTAGAAAACTAATCCCTACGCTTAGCATGTCATATACCCGCGAATGCCGGATCATTCGTGTGGCTCAGACGCCCAGTTTTCAATTTCGCGCCTCTATACCACAAGGTAGGGAGGTAACATTACTGTACACATAGCAGCAGAATATGAGTTTCTGCATGCCGCCGGGTAGAAAGGGAGGTCTACGACCGCTCGTAGGATGAAGCAGTCAGAAGCAGTCGATCACACAGCAGAACGCTCCACGTGGTACTGTGTAATACAAGTCCCCAGTGGGTAGAAAGGTGGCTTGACGATAATCTACTGTGTTTCCCCTGCCCCTGAGACTGACAGTGCCTGGAGTAAGATTGAACTATACGGCACAGTTGCCCATTATTGGTCGCACAAATTGTCCCGGTTCAGGAAATCCTTTCGAGAAGACTCAGGTCTCGGAAGTTTGCTGACTGTGACGCCATATTTCAATGATAACGTGGTTGACTAGTAAGCGGATTATATCGGTAAGCAGATCACTTAATTTTGCTGCAAAAACCTCGATTTTAAAACTGCAATAACTTAGCTAGGCTGCGCAATGGATACCTAGCCCACTGAGTGGGTAGTCATATTGTGTATTACCCATCTAAGTGAGCTGGGTACCCATTACGCGGCCTATATATAAACAGTGAATTCATGGCTAGACATACTTATATAACATGTGATCCCGCCATCAATCGCAGAGGGCGAGTATATTGTTGGTCGTTGGATAAGCGGCGGAAAGCATACAGGTTGTGCGTTCGATGATTTGGCCGTTGGCAAACTTAGTCAGTTGAATACTGGCAAAGAGATATATTTCTCTGCAACTACCAGTTTTACACCCAACGACGGCAAATTTGTGGATGTAAAGGGGGAAGAAGGTGCTTTAACCGCGCTGCAGCAGTTGGGACTTGTGGCGCCCAGTCCAGGGAAGAAGACTAGATATGATGCTCATGGTCATCAAATATGAGACATATTTTTTGATTTTGAATTCGAATGAGAGCCCAATGATGTTGCGACAGCCTCGGTGTAGTATTCATATCTTACAGCATTGCTAACCATTCAATCTCCTCTCACTCGTCGGGTTCAGACTAAGCACCCTTTCTTCTTATTTCGGGTAACAAATTTTCTTGTATGTGCAGACCCCAAGCTAATTATGAATGTCCAAATTTCGATGTGGGGCATGCTTATGACGAAACCGCAAAGAGAGAGCGTAAGATGCACAGTATTGAAGCCATTGCTTCCATTCGATCGAAATGGTATTTGATATGTCCTCTGTTCGATGATCATATATTATACTACAGCTCGCAAACCCCTCGTATGCAGTTTGAGATCACAGCTGATATTGACGACTCGTTGCGCTCGCAGCACATGCAAGGCGAGGACCTGTTATCGCAGCAGAAGGATGATTTTCCAGCCAACATTTGAGACTTTTTTCTGGCAACTTTCTTCTCTTGGGACAGCGCTCGTCCCTGGGTGGTTTGACCGAGGGCAATAGACCACTCTTCATCATTCGAGGTATGGGAGAGTCTGCATGATCGTCGAAGGCGATAAAATGCCATTCGTCTATTCAATGTCATGCTAGAATCGCCAATGGAATACAAATAGGAGGCACTCACAAATGACTTGACTTACTCACTATCTCCAAAACAATTAGAGCAAGGATGAAAAAAGCCACAATGCCGATGACCAGGGGCTCGCTGTCCTTCCCGCCGTCATTTAATCGATAGTCCCGTTGGCTGCTGTTGTTCCGGTTCCAGCCTGGATACTGTGCGGTGCCGTAAACTACTGACTGAATGTAAGTAGATTCGCTGGAGCTGATGACTTTGGAGGGTGTGTCCGTGTCTTCGGTTGACACTGGTTCCTCGACTGTTATTTTAACTTTGGGAATGGGCTTAACAAATTGAGGGAGAGAATTTAAAGGTGGAAGAGATTGATCCGAAGAAGAGCTTCTTGAGTTTAGAATGTTTGTAAGGTTATTTCCGCAAGATTTGAAACGCTTGCAGTCGGAAAACGAGCTAGATATTGGTGCAACAGAGATTAGGCAAATGAACGGGAGGAGTGAGAAAGGTAATGATGGCCTCATATTGATGATAGTAGAATAATGCTGTGATGGTTAAGTTGAGGATGCGCGTAAGATTTCATTGTGCGTTTCAGGACGTTACTTGAAATGCAGGCTAGAAATTTCTCGTCCGGTGTCAAAGGGCGGTGGATGATAATGGGAAGGGATTCTCCGGCACATCATGACTACTGTCGCGACCACTTTCCGGTAATTGAAATCGAGCCCATAGGCACGAGCGGCTAGGGTTCGATATGAGCACATGCCAGCCAAACGACGACTTCGCCCGGTGCGGACGACCACTCATCATTTCCACAGCGGATCAGTGAAAGGGGCTGAGACAATCGAGGCCTGCCCACTTCCATTATTCGACGGATATTCGATACTTGCTGGGTTAAGTACCGGGCGAGGGGAGTCACAGATACGCGTGTTGGGCTTGAGGCAATGCCGACAACTAGCCCTCAACACAGCCACCACGACTAACACTAACTTCAAATCGTCCGCCGTTTGACCTTAAGATCAAAGCGTTATATATTATTCAGGTGGGTTGAACTGCCAGTAATTGTTAATTAGAATGCTAAAATGAATTCTAAGATGCTCAAAGTTCGGGTGTAATGGCCGCTTGTTTTATTTAGCTGGTTATGGCAGATCTAGCCGACCCTTTAAAATAGCATTTGAAGTGGAAATAATTATCGAGTTGCAAGATTGATTGAGAGATTATATGGTGGCGAAGAAAGAGTCCTCTTAATAGCAGCGTCATCTTGTCCGCTTTGAGAGGGCTTGGCATGTAATGATGTAGAAATCTAACATCGAATGAAATCACCAGGCACATTCTTGACATGGTATACATCCCAGGGATGTGAGCCGCCTTCTTCGGACAGCAGAGATTTCAGATGCCCCACCGCATATCATAAACGGCTTATTATGGGCGCTAGGGGACAACAAGAGGCAAAACGAACGAGACCTGCGCCACCATTGCCTACACCTTTCGCAGTCATCTCAAGGACGGTGGCAGTAAATCTACACATGTCAATTATATACTGGTTCGATGAATATATACTATATCACGTTGGGCCTTTTGGCCATACTTCCCTCTGTAGGGGACCAGATTGTTGGCAGTGAGGATGATTTTGAAGCTGCGAGGCAGATCAATGAGCATTCCCTTATTTTAAATGCAGCACGAGGAACGTCGGTAGCTTGTGGTCCGTCTGCCAGCAATGCTTCTTGTGCTGACAGTCTTTGCTGTGGCCCCAATGTATGTCTAATTTATAGTACAGCCATTTTTATAGGAGGCATACACATACAAGTGCTAACTCTCATATCTAGGGAGTCTGCGGCGTGGGCGGCTACTACTGCTCTGCTCCCTCCTGTCTATTCGCATGGGGCCCAGCATGCGATGCTAATCAGATACCAAAGGGTGTTAACATAGCGTCCGTCCCCCGACCAAAGCTTGGACAGGTCCCCTACGGCATCAGTATCAGACACTGCACGGTGGCTGGGAAAGTCGCGCTCACATTCGACGATGGGCCTTACCTTTACACTTCAGATCTCCTTGACCTTCTCAAGACCAAGGGGGTCAAAGCCACCTTCTTCATCGTCGGCAACAACGGTGGCAAGGGACAAATCAACGATCCAAAGACAGGATATCCAGCGTTGATCCAGCGAATGTACAATGATGGCCACCAGATTGGAAGTCACACATGGAGTCATCAGGACTTATCGACGCTGACGAAGCAGCAACGCTTTGATCAAGTCAGCAAGAATGAGATAGCTATTAACGATATTCTTGGTTTCTTTCCGACATACCTTCGGCCGCCGTATATGTCTTGTAATGCAGACTGTTTGACAGATCTTGGCAATCTTGGCTACCACGTGGTAAGATAAGCTTCTATTCATTGCTCGTCTACTCAGAACCACATTCTAAAAGCTCACTAGGCAAACTATGATATTGATACCCTCGACTGGCAAGGCAACTATACCAATAGTCAAGACATCTTCCTCGGCAATATCAAACCTGGGAACCCGCAGTCAAGTAGCTTCATCTCCCTCGCCCATGATATCCACAACATGACAGTTCATGGTTTCGCGGAGTTTATGATCGAGAATCTCCGCGCTGCTGGCTACACAACTGCCCTATATGGAGAGTGTCTAAACGATGCCCCAGAAAACTGGTACCGCAATTCTCACACAGGCCAGCCGTATAGCGCAATAAAGGCCATGCATGTAGGCACCGCCCCCTCCACACCCAGCTCTACGACTGCATCCGCATCTTCCAGCGGTAGCTCGACGACTAACAACCTGACTGTTCCTGCTCCAACTCCGACTGCCGTTGATGGCGGAGATAGTGCCTTGGGCAGTCTGACAGGTAATGAAACCAGCGCAACAAGCATTGGAGCAGGGAGTAGGAAGTCAGAGGCCACAGGCATGATTATTCAGAGGAAGGGGATAATTCTCATATGTGTGACTGTTTTGGGTCAACTTTGGGTCTATAAATGATAGCCTACTACCGTCACTGTAAATATAGCTATAGAATATCCCAAGAAGCGGCTGTACTGTATATCCTAAGCTCATAGCTTACTAGTACCGTGCGATACTTCCCAAGTACTGGTCACCAAAGCGTACACTGTTGATAAACGGGAAAAAGGGATATATCCGGGGTTTATTCTCTAGATTATGTGAGGAAATCCGGTTCGGGAGCATTCAGAGCGCGTTGGTCGTCGTAAGGAACTATGGAGTTTGCCTGCCGATCCCGACGACGGTGTCCTCAGCCGATGGTGCGAGACACTTAAACTCAAATGTTAGAATTTAACACTAGCATAACTCGGTTTAATACTAAGGTCGATTAACGCTATTTATTTTACATTGAGTCGTAAAGTTCTAAAGCGAAAGATGTTAAACACTGATTATTAGCCTCCACACGAAGAGCAATACGGCATTATATACTATAAAAACAGAGCCAAGAGCCTGGTGCGGCAGATATATTACTGGGCACTTTCACGCGGGATAATAATTAGGTCAACTCGCAGGAACAGCTGGAAGTATACTCCACAAGTGATCCTTAGTTCCGTTATCCTCGAACTGAACAACGTTTGCACTATTGTTCATCGACATACCGTCCACTCCCGCCAGAAGCCCGCTATGTTTGTTTCTTATGAAGAATAAGCCGCCACCTTGGGAGTCCACTCGCCAGAGGTGATCTTCTGTTCCATTGTCCTCATACTGCTGGATTTGCGCACTGTCGGCAGTCGACATATTCTCTACGGCTAGCAGAAGACCGCTGTTCAAGTTCTTGATCTTGTACCAGCCGCCGGGGGCGCTCACAAACTGCCAGAGATGGTCCCGGGTGCCGTTGTCCTCGTACTGCTGTACGTTGGCGCTGTTAGAGGTCGACTCCCCCTCGACGCCCATGAGCTTACCGCTATTCTCGTTCTGCAACTGAAAGACTGCTGCCGTCCAGACCTCAAACTCGGACAGTCCCCAACCCTTTCCGGCAGCAGGGTTAGGCGCGACAACCCGCAGTTGCGAGGTGGTGACGGTTGGAAAGGTTATCGTGGTCTGGGCGTTTGACGTGGACGGGGGCGCGTTGCGCTGCTGGTTGGGGACGGTGGTCCAGACACTTCCGGTCCAGTACTGGAGGTCGAAACTGGAGGGAAGCAAGACGCCACCACCGTCAGTGTAGAAATAGAGGCGCACGTCAGAAACGGCCTGGGGACGGCGGAGATCTACACCGAAGTAGTCCTGCGCGTTTGGGCTGGCGTACGAGGTCCAGCGGCTGTTCTCGGGAATGGCTGTACGCCAAACGATGCCGTCAATGGCCCGCCAGACGTCGTCGTAGGGGGAGGTATAGGAGGCGAATGCCGTTGTTCCCTGCGGGAATTGCTGCCCGTTAGCAGCGATGTTGACCTGTGCGCTAAGGGTCTGGCCCAGTGCTGAGCCAACATTGACCGTGAGTGAGCCCAGATTGTCGCTGTTGCCAACGAGGTTTCCGTCGACGTAGATCCTCAAGCCCTTGCCCTGACCATAGTGCGATCCTGTGCTATCCCACAGGACTGTCACGCTATGGCCGTGGTACGCCGCGTTCTCCAGCGCGAAGTGGTCCCACGAGGAAGGAGCGAGAGGATTAACCACCAGGGTGTCATCCGGCTGGGCGCGCAGGCCGATGAGTCCAGCAATCACGTTGTCGACGAAGGTGGAATGGTTATAATCCTCACTGTGATCTTCCGTGTCGTATATCCAGTTATTCGCGTCGGGGTCGTGAGCCTCGGCCACATATGGTTGGCCGTTCTTATACAGGGTCGCAGCATACGTTTGAAGAAAGGAGACATAGTCGGCCGAGGTGATGTATGACTGCGCCGGGTAGTCGTTCAGCAAGTTCTCCACCGCGGTGAGGGTCTGCGAGGTGGCATAGGGCCAGGACGGACCGTCCCATCGGCAGCAGTTCGCGCTCTCATACATGAACCATTTGCTTCGCCGTTCGGCAGTGGTTGGCCCGTAGGTGGCTGCAAATCCCTGGGGGTCCTTCAGTTGCGCGAAGGCCGCACTGTCGGCAGCTTGCGGCATATTGAACATCCACGGCACGTAGCCCATGATTTCGCGCGTTGTGAGCAGCGCTTCTGATGGGTTGTTGTCCCGGGCCAGGTGCTTGAAGAACTGGTTGCTGGTGTCCCACAGGTGTTGCTGCATTGCCGTCTGGAGCGAGTTAGCCCGAGTCGTATACTCGTCGCTCAAGTCCAAATCGCCCTGCAAGGCCGCGATGGCAGCGATGGCGCGCGCGTCTCCGTACTGGTAGCCGTTGATGGTGGGCCGGAACCCAGCGCCGCCATGATACGGATCGCTCGACTCGTAGGAGGCGGCGCTATACTCAGTGGCATCCCAGACCGGAACCTGCCAGTAGAGCCCCAGGCTGGAGTTGAAGTGATTGTCCCAGCCGCGATACTGTTGGACGAGATTGTCCAGTTGTCCCACGACGAAATCCTGATCTTTAGTTACGAGGTACTGCCGCCACACTGAACTGGCCGCCCAGAAACTATACTCGTGCGCCCAGTCGAAGGTGTCGGCATTGACTGCATCGGTGGCCGGCTTGCTTAGCTGGCCGGGCCCGGCGAGCCAGTAGTTGACGACGTCTTGGCCGTACGTCTTGTCTTTAAGCCAGCGGCCCTCATTGATGTGATGTCCCGTGGCAGCGACGACCCCACCATAAGGCGCGCCGTAGCTGACCGGTTGCAGGAATTCGCTGGCCATGTAGCCATACTGGGCGCCGGTGTAAACGAGGTGTTCCTTGTAAGTCTGCCACCGGTAATAGTAGACATCTTGAATCTGCTGGTCGGGGATGTCAAGGAACGGGATGTTCTGCTCGAACCAGTCGGGATCCTCCACGCCGACAAGTAACTGTGTGTGGTTGAGAAAATTTGTGGCTGAGACCTTCCGTGAAAGCACCATTGCGACTGCGCTCACGCCCCAGACACTAAACGCACGCATCTCTGAAGTCCTGCGTGCTGTGAATTTGAAGCTTGGCAATTGAAGTAGATCAATAAAAGCGCTAATTTAAGGACCATAGTTACAGACAAGCAAGTCCATAGACCAACACCTGATGTACTTTTTAGAGGCATGGTTACACCTGAAGTGCCGTAACCTTCCACAAATGGCATCGTGCCGATCCTTCGTGGGCAGCCTTTTACCAAGTTGTTGATTTCTAAGACCCTTGTCTTCATATGCGTAATGCCAAGTGAATTGTACGTGATATGCTTTCGCACCGCCCACTTTATGGAACTATTGTGCAGAGGACGGCAATGGCTGAAGTTTTTGGATGAGCATGTATAAACAACTGGCATTGGTAAATGGGCAGGTTCTAGGACCGACCTATACTCCAGCGCAGTGGGTCGGGGTTATCAATCAGGAAATGCTGGTGTACTACTGTATCGACACCACGAACCGCTGCGGAAATTTCGATACTATTGATGTGAGATATGCACTGGAACAGATGGATTCTATGTGCCAACGCTATGAAGCTTCGTGGTATAAGTGGCCTGGATCGTTTAGGATCATTGGAAAGTGCAGATCCGGTGACAATATCTGTAACGAAATTTGCAACTACTTTGGATTCTTATCTATACATAGGCTGAAATGTTCAGAGAATGAAGCAAATAAGGGGAGTAGGCGGTTCAACATCATATATTTCTCATTCTAACTCAGCCGTAATCTTTTATAAGCTATAATATTTCTATACAAATACAATCCTTGATATTTTCAGCCTTGCAGTTAGCTATGTATCCTACTAGTCTAAGCCAAAGAAAGACATCTTTCACGCTGCTGTAAACAACGAAGTGTCTGTAACCTCTCCTACAGGAATTTAAGCTACTGGAGCTCATCATCGACGCATTTAATCCGCAAAGGGAGTCTACAAGTGGTGCAGCTTGGAGATGGAGACGGTACGGCTATCGTCCTGATCAAAGATGTTTGGGAGCTTGCCTCATCTCGTCATCAAAATTGGGCTGTTCATCTTGAGAGCCATCATCGTGAGGAACTCTGCGGCGAATTGTCACTTGCCAATGGCTTCTGCTATTCCGCAAGCCCAGAAGTAGTATTATAGTAGTCGGCTCACTTAAGGCTGCTTCTAGCGAGCTCCAGCGAGCCAACTGTTGCTGAGCGGGTTCTAGGAATGGCCCGGAGGGCATTCTATAAGACACTTTATACAATTGAAAATATCAATAAAAGTTTGTCAAGCTTCTGCCACTCTTCAAATGGTACAAAATAGCGGACTTTCCTGTTATTGGTATTCTCCAAGGTTATGTGTGCTAACGGTTTGAGATGGCGGGCTATCTGTTACCCCGCAAAAACAACGGGTAAAACCATTCGCCGATATGAGAGCGGAATCATCACATTAGTTCTTCAATAGTGTACACTGAATAAAGTGTCAATTTTAGGCTGACATGTCCTAGGTACCGCTCATTTAATATGATAACCATCCACTAATACGGACTGCACAAAGATGGATAGCTCAGAACCTGGGACCGAGAGAAACATTTTGGCTAAATTTGATACGAATTTAGCCCACTTATTACACTTGCTGCCATTTGGATGCGTTTTATGCGCACCTATGATATTCTAGAGTTGACCTGTTAGTCTCACCCTTAAAGCTGATGCAACTTGAAGGCAGTGCGAATGCCTAGTACAACAGGATTTTGGAGGGTCAAGGCAGCTAAATTGCTTCTCTATGGCTATATGAAATTTCAATAGGCCTAATAGGCGCAGAGGTGAGTAAATTGATATCTTTATCTGCCCATGACTGTAGATCACAAGCTTAAGATATGTGGGGTCTGCGATTGAAATGCATCATTTAAAGAATCCGACTAATGAATTACCGCACTTCATAATTCTTTTCAATTTTCCACAAGATGACCCTGTACAAGAGTCATCGCCCTCATCTCATCTGACTTTATAGGCATTGGGAGTACCATGGGTTGGCTGACGAGCAACTAAATCCGGCTGCACAAACAGTCGGTCCACTCCATCCACTTCCACCACATTGTCCCCACTCGGTTTGAGTTGCTACACCTGTGGCCATACTTGTTATAGTGCCTGGCCGTGATGTAACAGTCGTACTGAGGGCTGGGGGACCCGTTGACGTCGTGCTTACCGGATTCGTAGATGGAGGACCACTCTCCATGTCGAACGAACTTATCAGTACACTTCCGCCCAGTGATGAGGTAGCGTAATTAAAGATCCCGTACCGGTAGCCCATGAAGAAGTTCCAGGTGCTGTTTAAGGTGTACGGGGAACCAATAATCTGGAAGGTGAAGCCGTCTGTGCTGTAATAGAACGTAGCTGTCTTGCCGCTACCAATTTGGATATTGGCAAATGCGCGAAGCCAAATCTTGGAAGTACCGCTAGGTAAATTTATACCGGAAACTTCGGAGCCAGTTGAGAGCGTATTCCAGTTGGCATCCATTGTTAGCCCTTCCACCATGCTCACGCGGGTAGTGCCACTGTTATTGATAATGGCAACATAAGCTGATGAATCCCGAAGAAGGGCAAGCCCACTGTGATCCCCAGCCTTCATGCCACTGATAGTAAACTCAACGGTTACCGTAGACTCAGGCCCAAAAATTCGATGTGTCAATGTATTTCTCGCAGCATACAAGTCGTTGGTCACGGTGACAGTTTTCAGCGTCAGGCCATTATTCACGACAAAATAATTCGGATCGGGGTTATGGTTCCACTCCCATTGAGGGCCAAGTGACGTCCCTTGGAATTTGTCTAATCCAGTTGGGCTGGCCAATATATTGGGCGTCAAAGGGTATGGATATGATGCCCCCCATCCTCCACTAACGGTTGTTATAAGGGGATATCCATCAGAGCCCCATGTAATCGGGGCTAGAACAGGTACTCGTCCTCCTGGATAGCTGTCTACGAATGCCATGTAGTACCAACTGCCGTCTGGTGTATCAACAATTCCACCCTGGCGGTATTAGTATAACCTGTTCAACATCGAGCTACAGATAGCCACACACCTGATGAGGAACCCCTCCTCCCGATAAGGGGGTTGCAATGTTACTCTGAAGAAGTTTCTGGGTATACGGTCCCCAAGGACTGCTTGATTTAAGCACATATTCGGCAGAGGCGGGTAGATCGTTGAAAATGTAGTATTGCCCATTGTACTTGTAAAAACGTGACCCCTCGATGCTCCCAACCGTGGATGCAAAGACTTGCTGTGTCCTAGCCTGACTTAGGCCATCGGCTGAGAGCTGGGCAACCGAGATGTCAGTCCCACCGTATGCTACGTATAACGTATCGTCGTCGTCGATAAGTAAACTACAGTCATAGTAACAGGTGTCAATAACACCACTCTGCTTCCACGGACCGGCCACTGAAGGCGCCGTAAACACATAAGTGGTGGTGAACTGGATACACCCGATCCAGTACCACAGCCCATTGCTTTCTCGATATCTCAGGGTCGATGCCCAGATCCCTTTAACATACGCATTCCCGCCAGTCAAGTTATAGATGGCTCCCCAGTCAAGCGCGGGGACCGAATGTCCGACATATTCCCAATTCACCAGATCATACGACTGAAGGATAGGTGCACCTGGAGAATAGTGCATAGTTGACGCAGAATAGTAGAACGTGTTGTTAACACGGAAAATGTCAAGATCGGCCAGATCCTCCCAGAGGACTGGCTGATTGAAGTTGGCGCCGAGCGCGACAACCGCATAAAGCAAAAGTTTTGAAAATACTCTCATTTTCGGTGCTAGTTATGTTTATTACGTTTGATTTTCTCACGCTCTTGTAGGGAGGCTCCGGAACGCTTATATAGTCTCTCGAAGAGTAAATCCTCCATTGCCGATGCACTGAGCCAGTTGAAAGCCGGGGAACAGCCCCGAAGAACCGAGCTCGCGTGAACTTTATCCGAGATATATCCCTAGATACGGCACTTTCAGGTATCGGCCCGTCCGTATGCTTTTCCGGTTAATAGGACAATTTTGATAAAGTGATAGGGAATTTGGCGGCGGGTAAAAGATGAACGGCTCTAGATGCACATTGGGCACGGACCCAGCCAATTAACCCACTAAGGGTGCTAGGCTATACAAGAGTTCATCCGATCCGATAGCAGAGTATAAAATTCCAAGTCGTATACCAAGAGACAAGCGAAACGGGGCAAAACCCTCTCGTTGGGCAAATACTGATTTCATTTTTTTCTATTAGAGTATTAAAACCACTTAAAAAAAAATTCAAATCGTCTTTTTAGTATACAGTCGACCACATTTTGGTTGCGGTCGCTGCACCAGCGAAGCGAGAAGCACTCAAATCTTTGTCGCTGGGCAAACTTCCACCGGGGCAGGCCATACGCTTGCCCAAAGAGGGCCACGGTTTCCTGATACTGGCTTGCGGTCTGATGTTTTACTCCATAAGGTATTATCCTATTATGTCTATGTTAGGAAAAAAAGTACGAATCGAGACCATTTTTTGGCACACAAGGCAGCTTAGCGGAGGAGAAAGAACCGAGCTAATAATCACTTACGAATTCCTGGTCTAGAGGCATGTTTATAAGACCTTTAGTTATAGAAGATAATTTTAATAATGAAATCTTGCAGTCTTTCGTCCTTCTGCTAAGCCTAGGCTATCCGGGAGCTTGTCGAATACCGTGCTCGCGGAAAAGTCTTCCTGATCTCTTTGGCCGGAAGATCCTGGTCAATGTGTAGCAAATATGCGAGGCAAACTGTTGCAATTGATGCCCTAGCCGTATGTCTCTTGGAAACCTTGCGTCATAGATCGGTTTGATGTCAGATATTCCTTACCCGATAAATGGGTCAATTGAAGCTCGGCCTGTTCGTCGTCATCACACGAATGTTCTTTTGTGGACATCACAACTACCAAGCTGGAACAGCAACATTAAATTTCCTGAGGACGAGGCATCCTATTATCTGGATTAATGTGCTCACCCCTTTCTACATAAGTTTGTTCTCAATTTATTGCTGAATTTTTGGTTTACTTTGCCTTCTTTGGATATCCACTGAGTTCCTTAATCTTGTGTGGACATTGGTCGGTGGATGTCGGATTTCCAGGTTCGATAGATCATGATTATTCTCAAGCTCAAATCCTCTCTTCGACATCGTTTAGAGGCAGGTGCGCAATCGAATTTAGTTACTCGGCATGACGACAGGGTGCATGCGAGTTTAGCTGGAGAAAAAGTTGTCGGGTCGAAATGCTCAAGCATTCAAGGTATAGTTCCTCACTGAAATGCTCGTTAGGCACGGACTAAGCCCCTTTAATCAACCAATAGGATTGTACTTATTCACAAGCAACCTATATTTATACTAAATTGCTAGTCTTAAATCATTAGAGAAGAGCTATGCCTAGTTCAAAAGTAGTTTTATATTGCTTAAAACTGAATTGAGTATACGTCAGTGTGAATCTATCTAGTCATTAAAGCACATAACATAGCGGCAATATCGTGGAATAGACCTTCGGTAATGAGGCATTAACACAAAGACTACTCAAATTACAATTTTTTCAATAGAGGAATGAAGAAGGTATCCCAAGATCAAAGACCGGAAAGAGAGCCACAGGAACATGAGAACTTGAATACAAGTAGTGGAGATAGGCGAAACCTTCCTACCACTGCTTCGCTTTTAAGTTAGCGACCCCCAGGCCTATTACAGTAACCGTGCTCTTGACTCGGTTCCTTTAATATATGCACGAACAATTATCCTTATTTATCCAAATTTCCTAGACGCCAAACTGTCAAATCTCATATTATTCCAAATCAATTTGTAGTCCCATGACATATAGAAGAGGGGGAATGTTATCCCGACGGAACTCATGGGGCAAACATGGGATACTTAAGACGCGAGAATTTCCTTGGGCTTCTTAGGCAACGATTGTCTTCCTTTGCATATTCTTCATCTTAATCTATCTATGAAATATGAACTACATTCTTAGCATTCTTCTATTCCTGGGTGCCGTATCTGCCCAGGATGTCCTTGTAGAGCTGTACGGACAATGTATGACTCTCCTATCTGTTCGTGCTTCCCTTCAAGTTGTAATAAAATTGTAGGCGGAGGATTGAGCTACTACGGCCAATGGCAGTGCGTGCCTGGGAGCACTTGTACTGCAGGTAAGTATAATCCACTCGTGTTTAGAATACTATATACTTACTCTACCATCGTTCTTAAGCTGGGACCAACGCATTCCCAGGGTATCAGTGTTATCCAAATGTCGGCCCTATAGTACCTCACTGCTTCCCTTATGCTCAATGTAAGCGTTACTAGAACCGTGATCTAAAATTGGAATCGCTTTAACACCAGCTAGGCGGAGGACAAGGGTATGTAGGGCCTACACTTTGCCCACCCGGGTGGACTTGTGTCGCCTCAAACCAATATTTCTCCAATTGTGTAGCAGATGCAAATACCACAACGCCAGCGGACCCTACTCCAGACCTTGCTGGCCCAGGAAACTTTTGTGAGCATCCATAATAAAGTCCTTAGGGTGTTGTCTAACGATTTTACTAGGTGGAGAATCCGCTGTCGAGCGATCATCTCCAACGGACTGTGTGCCTGGATTCGCCTGTTCCGGCCCAGGCGTCTATGGCTATTACGTATGTGTTACAGACACAAGCTAGCTCCTCAATAGCTACAACGGTGCCTACCCCTCTGGTCACCTCTATAGTACCGTCGACTTCAACGGTATCGTAGCTCACAGGGATTTGCAGTGCAAGACACAGCATGACCAGGTCAGAAATACTAATCCTCCAAGATATCTGTCGCAGATAAGGAGATACTTTTCGGTTATCATGAACACGTAAAGGAGGAGGCGATGTCTGCTCCTGACTCTCAGGGTTACTAGGGATTTTGTAGAGGAGAATTAAGCAAATATAAACTTCGTATACATTACTCTGATGGTATTAGACATATACGTGACCAGCTGCATATATAAGCAAAGCGTATGGATTACCCTATTTCTCTATATTTATAGAAGATCGTAGAACAGGTTGGCTTCTTAAAATTAGAACGAGAGTAATATAAATTAATATGTTCAAGAATACTTATCATTAGTTGTAATAGAATTCCCCTTGAAATATTATAACTGTTTCCCAATAATGTAGTTCACAAGCAAACTTCCTACACAAGCAAACTTCCTAAAATTTCTTGGTATTATATAAAATCATTTGAACCGTGATTTTTTAATTAGTTAAAATAACAAAACATTGGCTAGAGTCTGATTTGATTCTTATAGTAAATGTTCTTTATATAACTCTATATTTGCTACTAGCGAAAGTTGTATATATATATCATGTTCCTTCTAAGATATTAGCTACTTGATTACACGGAATTCCTTTACGAAAAGATTGTATTGCTAACTCTTGGAAAATCACTCCTTTAGAAGAATCAATAATTATATAATATATTCTTGATCTAGATTCGCGAGTATTCCCTCCTTGGATAAGTGCTGTTGAAGATATAGCAAATCGTATTCTTGAACTCCGAAACAGTAGATACGTCAGCAAGAACTAGATATCGAACTTTATACGATAAACCCCTGAATTAAAAGCACAATTAAATCGTATAATTGACTATTAGAGGGTCCAATACAAAGATCCAGATATATATAATATATAGTTTCAGCTTGTACAAAATATAGTAAACAAATATAGGATTCATGAGGAGGATATATAGAACTTCAATAAGACTAGGTTTTGTATAGGCTAAATTACCTTAGAAATGGTTATAACAAGTACTAAAAGATAGAGTAGACCTAGAGCTACTTAGCCTAGGAATCATGAATAGTTAACTGTTATTGCAGCTACAAGTTTGTATAGTGAAGTTATACCTCCATTTATTATCTTAGCAGGGAAAACTTATCTCTCGAGCTAGACAGACGAAAGCCTATTACTGTATAATTGGCTAATTACAGTTACTAAAAATAGCTAGACAAATAATAAGCGAGGTCTAGAATAGATTCAGTATTTTGATCAATATTCAAAGCTTTATATAAAGGGTGTTTATTGGCTTCTTATACTTGATAGCTATAAGAGTTACTACTTGACTGATTTTGAACTCTATATAAAGGAGAATAATATTATTACTTTCTGTATACTAGCTTATTCTTCTTATTGGCTTTAGCTGCTTGATATAGGATGTTTTCAGCCTTTAAAGCGTTTATATAGAGTAGAAATTAAGAAGTTGATATAAGCAGGTATTACCTATATTTCTAAGGAGGACTTCTTACCTGTATTCTATATTGTATTTTGTACAACATTTACGGAATCAAATATTTATAGAGGCTTTAGAGGATCTAGTCTAGTACTATATAATCTAGAATATATAATTTTGTAGCTTGAAGTATAAATTCAGACTCTATTTCGGCTATCAACAGCTAAGAATTTACTACTACTTTAGGAGCTAAAGACTCTAAACAATACAATTAAGGTATACTTATAGACTTCTTTTATATAAAACAGGATTGTATAACATTAGAATAGTTCTCTTACTGATATTCTATACAGTATAAGCCAGCTAGCTAAAGGTGTATAGCTTGCAATCACTGAGCTTACATTACTATATACTAAGAATACCGAGCTTTATATAGCAAATGATAAGTTAAGCTAGCGTTATCGTACAAAAAAGTATAGATTACAAGATAGAGGACTACTTATAATAGGAGATATACAAAACCTAGAGTCAATTAGAAGTGGTATATTGCAATTATAAGTGGTTTTACCTGGAAATGCAAGTCGTATAAAGACTGGTCCTGCAACTTGTTGTTACTGTATATAATATAGTGTATATAGGCATAACGTACAAACGTATGAAAATATAGAAGTAGAGTTAGGGGATTTAGAATCTGATAATAATTAATAATTTAATCTTTTAATTTATGAGATTTTTGATGATTTTATATGATGCCAAGAAATTTTGGGAAGTTCGCTTATATAGGAAGTTCGCTTGTGAACTACGTTAGCAGTATAATATGGATTAATAGACTTGGTATCTGCATTAGAACCTTGAAATTCTATTCTAGATACAAATGTACCAGATCATGCCAGCTTACTCCCCGGATCAAGATCCAGGCTAGATTTCTTCCAATAAATTTCAGGCCTAACATCTTTTAGACTAGTCCTCTTCAAAGCACTCGTCTCTTCTTAGTCGACTGTCTATCATGTTTCTAGTCATCAATAGTGATGGACTTCGGACCGGTTTCTAAAACTGCTAAAGTTTGCAACTAATTTACGATATTAAGATGATTAAACCGCTCTCCCACTCCCACGACAGGGCTCATCAACCTACGACACTGTAGGGGTTGCCCGAACTTCGCGCACTAACTCAAAAGTTCAATCTTCCATCACAATACAATAACGAACCCAATTCAAATAAGAAGTACTGCAACTTAATCACAGAGCATACCTCTTTGAATCCTCTCTAGAGATTTTGGGAAATTCTCACTCATTAGTGGGTTATTAGTGGGCTTGAAAGTGGTAAAAAGTGTCCTCTAGCATGTGGCCCTTACAATTTTGGTGGGGAAGTTAATGCTCTAAGAATAACCGTACCTGCTCCGTCACCCCGACAACCACAATTGATTTTTTTTTGTTTACCTGTGTGTCTTGACAACACAGGTGTGCTTCACTCTCCCAGTTAGCCGATATGTCCCAATTTGGACATATCGCTTTTCACCGAAGCTTCTTAAGATATTAAACTGAGGGTTGTCAAATCTGAATCTCTTTTATTTCCCAGAAGTTGCAAAAATTTCGAGAAAATTTTATTCATCTATGTTTATGACACTGCAACTTACCAAGTGAACTTTGGGCCTCAAATCATCTCGACAACGATCAATTCCCCTCACCAAGGTCGCTATCACCCTGACAACAGCCATGGAGGCTTCCCCGAACTCAATTAACCATGTGCCCCACACTCCAACTTCTCAGGCAGGAACTGTTGAAGTCAGAACAGCTGCCAGAGAAAACAACACAGCCCCAGCAAAACGCCGTCGAAGATGTTTGGAGCTACAAGAAAGGCGTGTAGTCGCCGAAAAAAGAAGGATTGGTGTCTGTTCATCATGTCGTGCGAAGAAAATTACAGTAAGTTTTGTAAACATTGTAGGAACAGCCAGGGCATCTGCTAATTCTAATCAGTGCCGTCACGTTCTGGTCTTCCAAGATCAAGAGTCCAATCTTCCAACTCCAAAGGAATCGAACAAAAGATATAAGGCAGCCCTTGGCATCAAAGATAAAAACTGGCGCATAGAGACAAATAATGAGGGGTGGGTGCTACATACTCCTCAAGACTTCCGGCAAACTCCATCCAGAGATCACAATTGGAAGCGGAAGCAGCGATTGACTGGAGGCGATGTGTCAAAGGGAAAGGCCAACGCACGTCCCGAGTCAGAGATTCAATCTGGAACAACAGAGAAAAGCCTGCGAAATCCCACACATAGCATTGAAAATACTGCTTCGAATATCGTTGACTTGACTCATACGGACGACGACGTCTCTCCCGACATTAGTGCTGGAGAAATGAGCTCAACTGGACCTCCACAGACATATCAAAGCATGCTGTTGCCAACTGGTAACGCCAATTTCTATGGTGAGTTGAGTACCTACCAATACCCGACTGCATCTTTTGAAAATCCCTCTGTTCTCGTGGCGGCCAGCGGCTCCTACCGCTATAACAATCCAACGGAAGGCCAATTCGAGCTCTCACTTCCACCTGGGCCGCAAACCTCTCAAGTAGAGACCGGAATTTATTACACTTTCGGTTGCCTTCCCCCGAGTTCGGAGTCTGCTATAGGCTCAGAAGACACATCCACTCAACCTCTGGCACACTTATTTCCTGATGTCCAACAGGCATGGAACATACTTTCTCAAGCTCCCGACCAAAGTGGCATGTTCATCCCCAACCCGAGTGAACGCTCTCCCCCAAACGATACAAGTCCTCAGACCCCATCACGTCGCATCGAAATACCAAGCCTTGAATTCACAAGCTCAACCGTGGGGTCTCAAGGACAAGCCTCATTTACACCGCATAGCTTATCAGACACACCAACACGCAATGCAACTGGGGATCAGTGGGGTCTAGCTTTTCTTTGGAATGGATGGGAGCCTCTCTGCGAGTTTGAATCGCTGAAAGGTGCTAGTGAGATTACAGATCTTCGGGGAGATGAAAGTTTCGAAGACTATCTCATGCGATAAACATGTAGGCGCCCGGAGTATTCAGAGACTAGTATCTAGAACTAATGCGAATACAGAAGAAAAAGGGGCGCTATAATGTTTATGAATTATGAGCAGAACCGTTGGAAAGGCGTTTTTAGGTCTGGGCAAAGGAAGAACGGGTGATGCAAGAGTTATAAATAATGAATAGAGCATTTAGAAAGGCGTTCAGAGGGGAAATTGTAGTGTGGTTGTTAACAGTAGTCTCAATGGCGCTAAGCTGGCTTGCGCATTAACCGCTTCTCCAAAGTGCGAGCTATTTGGCTGCCCCACTTGAACTCTTCGAGACTGTGTACCCAATTCGAACATCATATCAAGCCTAGAAAGCAATGTGCGAAAGAAAGCCAGAGGCTGATAAAGGTGAGATAGCAATTGCGTGGGAGCAGATTAGAGATATGTACAGTAGTACGCGGACGCTGAACGTACAGGCAAAGAACCCCAAAAGTCAACAAAAGCTCTGGAAATATCTCTGGGAACTTAATCTTGATTCGAATCATGAATCAAGAGAGGCGGAAGTTGGTGCACAGGAAAGGATCTGCATATGAGAGGAGGTCGATCTACGGATGAACTGGCAAGGATTAGCAAATCAGCCTGTAACCTCGCGCACAAGTAGTTACACTGTAACTTACCTGGTGCGGCCTTCCCCCGGCCGCTCCCTCGTCACCACAAGAGCGACCTGTAGTGTAACGCCACTAATGACTCAGCCAGCTCAGGGCGACTGGTAGGTGTCCTAGTGAGATGGAGTAGAGGGGGCACATTTCTGAAGTCTTAGGAGCTTATGTATCACGAGCGTATGCCCTGTCACCAGCGCATGCCTTGTCCTTTGATTCTAATGACTATGATCGATCTTCCGATAACAGAGAGGCTCTGACAGCCCGCCATTACTTTCTACAGTGGCTGGTCACGATTGGCTGGTCTGGAGCGCTTGTAGCGATGATGCGCAACCACGCCAGGCCGCGAGGCTGTCGTCCAGCTGAGAGGTACGGGCTCGAACCTCGAACCAACCTGTACTCCCAACTCAACAAATTCATGCATATCGACTCTGCTACAACTATTCACCGACATTATTTCATTCACAGATTCTCTCCGATCCTATCTGAGTAATGCACATTCTACAATACAACAACGATGGCGAGTTCAGCCTGACCAAGGACTTTGTTGCCGGCAAGATTCCCGAGTATGCTATCCTTTCGCACACATGGGGGGCAGAGAGAGAAGAGGTCACTTATAGAGACCTGATAGATGGCACTGAGGTAGAGTTGTCAAGGAGCAATACCCCTTTGATTCTTTCCATATTGAGTCTTTCGCAACCGCTCCCGAATATTGGCTATGCCCGACTGCCAAGGAAACAAAGTAACAATTGCCCAAGACAGAAGTACCAACGCCGTGAGCGGCACCGAAACAGCCCAAAAATATTTGAAGCCTGGTTTTACTATAGCAGTGCCGGTTGCATCCCAATCGAAAACTGGCATTGCGAAGATAGCCTTAGTACCATCAGCTTCTCTCTGAACGTCATATACTTCAATTTGGGATTAACTTACAGCAACAAAAGTTCCTGGTAAAAAGAACATTCCTAGTATTGAAATGGTTTTCATGGCAGAACTATCTTTCTTACTGTCGGCTGCGAGTTCCATCATAACTTTTGAATCTTTTTGCGCCATGAATTGGTATACCTGTCATAAGAATGAGCGTCCTCTTCGTCAACCAATAGCAAGCGGGAAGACTTACAACAGCTGTTTGTGCCTCCACTCTCTTCTCTTGATATTCCATCCTCAACGAAAGATTCTTACATGAATCAACTTGGCACCCAATCATCTCCTCTATTAGGGTCTCTCCCTCAATCCCTGCGCTCTCTCCCATCTTATCTTTATGACCCCCAATTGACTCCAGAGCCAACAATGTAGCATTAATCCTCATCTGCTCTCTCGCTAAGCACCTCCTAACACTACTAAGGGTTCTCGTCATCTTAACTCCATCAATATTCATCACGTCTCCTTGGGGTCTTCCAGTATACTCATGCTGTCCCAGATGATCTTCGGATCTGTTAAGCGTCCATTCTGTATCATCGATACGTGCTTCTGAAGCGAAGAAGGCTTGTTCCGTGATGAGCAGGGGAACAACGAGAGGCTGGGAGCAGGCTAGAGATGGGAAGGACTTTAAGGAGGACAGCAGAGGGGTGAAGATGTGATGGCGAGTTTTGGATAGGAGAATGGCGTGTATAACTTTAGTGGTGGGGGAGTGGGACAGAAAGAGGAGGTCGTAGGTTGGCTGGTGGATTCCCAGCTTCAAGGTTAAGCCTACGTTCCGTTAAGGCTGCCAATTTCCAAAGTTGTGGTAAAAACAAACCGGAAACGCTATTTCCGTTAAGATCTCTACCAGAGGACTTATGTATCCTAGCTATGTTGCCAGTCAGGATTTTTAAGAATGTCTTAGGAATAGCAAAGGTCCTTTCAATTAACGAGAATGATGATTTTGTGAAAGGGATCGTTGTATGCGATTTCTCGTATTCTGTCCGTCCTGGGTGGGCTTTCCATTGACAGATTCCAAGCCTAGACATTTAAGTGAGCTCGACATTTGTTTCTGTATTGAAGACACCTACAGGAGCCGCAAACCACCCACAGGTGACTGTGAGAGGGAAGTACTTGGTGACGAGGCTGTGGCGCCTTGAGAAGAGACGGGTTGCAAGAGATCCTTTAAATCGTCAATTATCAATCGGTGAGGCAAAGAGGAGAGGTACTTTTGAAAGCCACGAAGGCAAAGCTTCTTCGTCGAGGCATCCTTCTTCTATCAGCGGATCTACAAGGCCAGGATACTGAAGTATTTCAATATATGTGCATTTGCTTTGATCAGCAAAATCCTGTGTGAAGGCCGGAGACTCGAAATTCTCCATTCTCGTTTCGCGTTCCAGATTAGGCTATTTTCCTGGAATACGAAATAGACTGGATCTATTATTCAGCAGCTGGAAACGCACCATAGTTATGTTGCTGGACAAGTCGATTAGCGTTGGGTACAGTAGAGGCAGGAGTTCTGCCTAACACAGCCACACTAACTAAATTATTGCTGTGGTAACCATTGGTTACTAAGCATATTGACACGACACCGATGATACATTACATTACCCGCTGAGCTATTATTCTCTGCTAATGTTGACGAATGGGCTAAAGCAAAGACGTTCTGCCTATATAGGACAAATTGGAGTTAAATAGAATTCAACAAACCTAAATAGGTTAGTACTATGCCTCAACTGGATACTAGTAAGCTCAACTAGACGAAGCTAGTACTCTACGACTTACAAGTCGAATAAGATTTTAAATAATTTATTGATCAGGGCCTCAAGCACGCATGACACATCCCTCAGGATCCAGGATATCCTTTAGGATCCAGGATTCAGAGGATTCATGCAAGAGGTTGAATAGGTCTATATAAAGAGGCCTTTACTCCAGTGTAGCTGTGCTTAGTTAGTTGTCTCTGCATCGCTTACTTTACCTACTGCTTTCGGCATTCTGCTATGCAGAAAGCCTATATTCAATATAACTGAGTTTCACCTTGATATCCAACTACAACCTGCGCATTAACCTGAACCTCTGCTCAAGATAATTTATACATTTTATAAAATAATTAAAGCACCAGCGGCTGTTAGTTATTTAATTATACAGTATATATTAATAACTAGTACTTATATGCACTTACAAATTATCGTATTTACTGGGCATTCTTTTAATTATTACATTACAAACTAAACAGTATACCTCTAATAACTTGACTTTTTTAACAGCTTTTAGGCGATCTCTCTTGATGCGATCACGCAGCTACTTGATGTGCAGTGCAGTGCAACCAACGAACTAAGCCACATTGCCATCTAAGACGGTGGTGTGGAGATGGTGTGGGGTGCGTCTACTGCGCGTCCTTTACTTAAACTATCACGTGGGAAATAGGCCTTATCGGGCATGTCAGAGATACAGTGTGCAGGGAAATATACAGTCGTTTGCAAAAATGGCTTCCCCTTCGCCTAGAGTTTTCACTTGAGATGGATATTATAACAATTTATATCAGCTACCTCTCATTTGACGTCTTTGAGAGTGTTGTCAAACTCTTCTTGAATTCGAAGAGCAATTGCAGTCAAATCTGTTTTTTAAGTATGCTGCACAAAACTGGGGCCATTATGCTTGTAAGACTTCGAACTTAAGCCAAGCTCTGAGCCAGGCGGTTATAAATATTCTACTAAGCAGACCCATAGTTAATGCACTAAGCCAAGGGTTATTTCCCAACATGTCATTATACTTATACTACAGTCAGAAAACCCCGAGTGGTATGACTGGACTACATTTGACAGTATATTTTGGAGTCGTGGCCGTCGTCAAGCTGCTACTTGACACTGGCAAGGTCGATCCTGACTCGACAGACAGCTATAGTTGGACACCGCTGTTCTGGGCTGCGCAGAGGGGCACGAGGCCATCGTGAAGTTGTTGCTCGACAGAGGCAAGGTCGATCCTAACTTAAAAGATAAAAATAGTAGGACGCCACTGTCATAGGCTGCACGGGATGGACACAAGGCTGTCGTCCAGTTACTGCTTGAGACAGGTAAAGGCAATGCCGACTCTAAGGACAAGAATGGTAGGACACCGCTGTTCTTAGCTGTACAGAATGGGCATGAGGCAGTTATCAGACTGCTGCTCGAGAGAGGTAAAGTTAATGCCGACTCGAAGGGCAACGATGGTTTAACACCACTAGTCTTAGCTATACAGAACGGACACGAGCCGATTGTCAAATTGCTACTCGACAAAGTGTTAGGAGACATTCCACCAATTACACAACCCAAAAGCCCTTCTGTCAGGTCTAAACATTTGCCATGTATTGATTCCTGGGAGCCCTGGCACATGCATCACGATAATGATGAAGTACGAAAGTACACAAGTATGGCTGTATTCACCCCAATTTCAAAGTAAGGAAGAAAAGGGATACCACAGAGGTTTGTATATGCGCCCACGACAAAACCTCCTTCCTGAATTCCAATAATGTAAAATATTTCGTGTCAGTGTTTCTGCTTCAGGAATGCCCCGCCCTTGGAGACGACAACTTGCGCCCCGTTACCCTTACCGCCTTCCCCAGAAGCTCGATTCCAATCTGTACGCGCTACTTATGGTTGTTGGGCGGACCGCCCAAATTGCAAAAATACTGTCAAGACAGCCGCGTATCTGCGAAGCGTCAACCAAGAAGGTTTAGAGGGTTACGCAGGGGCCAAGGAACGTACGCAGCAGTGGCAGCCAGAATTTCAAATGGCCTTGCCATAGTGGCATGTGAAATCATTACCACAAACGACAACAAAAAGGCTGTGATTACCCAAAGTTTCTGTTGTTGACTTCCAAGAGCCTGCAAGATCCACATCGGCGCAACAAGCATGAGAGTGCCAACGCTCACAATCACCATGGTGACGCACCGATCCATGAGTTCGTCCGAAAAGTAATGCACCCAGCTTTTGTTATATAGCGGCAACTCAGGAGTTTTAGACTTGCGCAAAAGAAATAAGTGACGAAAAACACGGGATTTATCCAACAGCTTTCTCAGAGAGGTCTTTTCTCGTGGTACTAGGGAGAAGAGATCTAGCTCTTCATCAAGATAACTCTTCTCGTCACCGTCAATAGCGTAATGGTTAGTATTGCGATGCCAAACCCGAATGCTTTCGATGTCTCGCCCACTTGGAGATGGAAATTTCTTGAGCTGGGCTTGCTGAAGCATAAATATATCTTCCCCTATTAGCATAAAGGCTCTGTTACAAGCAACATAGCCAAAAAAAAACCCCCCACTATACTCTAGTATGCTCTGGTGCAAAGCATCAAACACCTTCTTTCGATCATCCTGATCCCCTCTAAACGATCCATTGTGCACGTCTTGGGCGTCTCTGCGACTATATTTTTTATCCAAGCTTGAGAGCTGATGTGAAAAGGATGAGACTCTGTTCTGAAGCCCTAATGCAACGCGTGCACTTTCTACGCCAAACCTCCTGAATATCAACCAGTCATTCTCGGAAGCAAGAAACTCAGAATAGCCTCTGTATCCGAGATACTTCCACGGTTTGTCATCCAGTTCTTCCTGTGTGAATGCCGGCTCGTGTGAAGAGCTCTGGGACGAGTCTACTAGTGAAAGTGTCGGTAACTCATGTGCGGTGACTTCAGACTGGGAGGAAGGCAAGCTTTCATTAGCTCCGGAAGCTCTTAGCTCAATTTCTAGTCCCAGCTCTAGATCTACATGAGGTGAATTAAAAGCCATGTTTAAGGATATGGAAAATGTTGAAAGTTGAGATTAGGGATCGCAAGGCTGTCGATAACCTCGCAGGAAGCCGAGCTTTACTTGTCACGTGCCACAGTCTGCCTTGCCAACTCATCTTTGCAACCTGTATGCCTTGCGAGCGGTGTACTTAAATCCATTTTTTGCCCCAAGTATCGTTTTAAAGTCCCATAGCCGCCTTCCTTCTCTACTAGGTCACGGCGAGTCCTTTATCCTCCGTCGACCTTTAAACACCAATCCTCTAATCAGCGAGCCCGAAATGTCCGGCCGAAATCCACGGCGAGCCGGGGAGCACAATATCGGATTTAACCCTCTGCGAAAGTATGATCCAGAATCTTATGACATTGGATCAGAGAGTACCAACTTGGCTCGTAATGTCTTCGGCTTTAAATATCTTGTAGCTCAGGCACCATATCCTGTAAACGCAAATCTCTATTTCTATAGGCTATAATATTGACCAGCTCAGCAGAGAAAATCCTTATACGTCCAGACAAGCAACACGCCACACTTTACTCCTAGTCAAGACGAATATGGTGGGGTTACTGTTGTGCGCACAGATTTTCCGCCCCCCCCTAAGCTACCACCGAAAATAAGATGAGCTAGTGTTAGTTGGGCATACGTGAAGAATTCTTCCTCGATATGTAGCGCAAGAGAACATTTGTACTGGGTCAAGGTGAAGCCGGTTTTGCCAGCTATTTTATCTAGCATAATACTCTGGCACTTGGTACATTGTGTAAGCTACTTATTCTGACTTTCGGAAGTAGTCGTATCGAGCTTTTTGTTCCCCCAAATGATCTGCCACTGCAGAGCTATTTTTTAGTTACTCCGAATATCCTGATCGCAGCCACTTAGAAAATCCAAGCGAAGGGGAAGCCATTTCTGCAAACAACTGTAGCCTGGTATTCAGCATAAAAGAGTGGTACAACACCCAAAGTGGGGTCTTTCCAGCGGGGCCAGCTAAATCCCGTCCACCTTTCCTCTTACAGAACGATCTACCAATAATATCGCGATATTTTTGCTCATTACTGTGTAATACTATTAAGGCATCAACTCCGTTATGGACTAAATCTTGAAGGATATAGCTCATTCTAACACAAAGGTTAGGGGTTAGTGGTTAGGATTGGTTAGGATTAGTCTCGGGGGGTTTGGGGGGTGTCCGACCCCCCATCTTTGGATATGGTTAAAACATAGGCTGCGTTTTAGTTGGTTTTGAGGTTCAGGCGTCAGACGGGATTTAGCTGGTCCTTTCCAGCGCAATACAGTACCATTACATAAGCGTATCCTTGACAGGGCAAGGAAACAACCTCCAACAAAATCCCTCAGCATCTCCACGTCCTGTTGATTGAAATGAATCATATCCTTCAACCATCAGTCTATACATCGCTTGTCCTTGTTGAGGACCAGATACGGCTGGTCCGTTTACTACCTCGTCTCCTGTCCAATGACATTGAGATTGAGCTCATCCGCGTAGATCTTGCATCAAAACCTCAATATGAAGCACTGTCGTATGAGTGGGGTCCACCTTCTGACCCGAAACACGGAGTATTTGTAGGTGGAGAATGCCAGCTCGTTCAAGAGAATCTTTGGTTTGCGCTCCGATATTTACGCTTGGACTCCGAGCCTCGAACACTGTGGATCGACGCCCTTTGCATTAATCAGGACGATATCAGGGAGCGTAATCACCAAGTTACGCAAATGGGACAGATATATGAGAAGTCGTCGAGAGTAATTATCTGGATTGGTCACCTGAGCACGAGCGACCGCGACCAGGACATTGCGACGGCAGTCTCGTTTCTCCGTGACATCAAGCTCAATTATTCGGAATATGCGTATCGGCCGAATCAGCCATGGGAGTCATTGGTAAAACTGTGCTATAGAACTTACTGGACACGTTTATGGATCATTCAGGAAGTGGTCCTTGCAACAGATATCCTGGTGCAGTACGGTAGCTATGACTTCGAATGGGACACCCTCGCTGGAATCCTTAATCAACTCGACATTTTTCTCGACCATCCAACATTTCTTCAAGAGAAAAAACTTTACGATCTCGGTCAAAAGATCCACAAAAGCATTCCGGGCCGGCTCAATCGTCAAAGAATCACTGGCTACTCAACGGACTCCGAAGCACAGTCTCTCCTAGATCTCTTGTGGACGTACAAGGAAGCACATTGCATCGATCCAAGAGACAAGGTCTTTGGCCTACACAGTCTAGCTGGCGAATGCTGCAAACGAGCGATACGTATCGATTATGCCAAGACGGGGTTCGAGATTGGTGGGCTACTCCTAGAGCACCACATCTTCCATCATATGGATGGGACTAAACCTTTCCCAGTTCGAGAGTACCGGCGACTTCATAATTTACTCCAAGCCCAGGTGAATTTTATTTTCTCACTTCGGAGCATACGTCCAGATTACCATTACGAATCGGCTGAGCGCAGACTAGTCGACTTGGCAGGAACTGTGAAAGGAACAATATCATGGCTTAGCCCTTATTTCGACTCATTGCCACCAAGTAAAGTGCTGACGTCTTTAAATCCAAAGAAGGCTGCCACCCCATACCAGAACATGA
The DNA here is from genome assembly GCA_000827325.1 of Oidiodendron maius Zn. Taxonomy (NCBI): domain Eukaryota; kingdom Fungi; phylum Ascomycota; class Leotiomycetes; family Myxotrichaceae; genus Oidiodendron; species Oidiodendron maius. The sequence goes on along the minus strand of KN832872.1, from coordinate 2,364,525 downwards.
TGGATGATATGTCCCAACTACGAATGGTCATGTCATCTCTTAATTGTCCTCTTGAGTTTTGGCGCCAAGCTCCACCTCAGACCCCGGCGCCCCTTTACCAAGAGCCAAATCACACGGAATTGACATTCTGTCTACATAACCCGGATTCGTTTGCGACGGTGACTGTTGAGATCCAGGACTCGCCATTCCTTAATTCAAAAAGAATGCGGAAAGTCAGTGACAGCCTCAAACCATTACTCAAGAACACACCGCCGATGGTGTCGGATAAATTTGGAGAGAAAGACGCCGAGGCCATCTTCAGATGGTGGAAATGGCTGATATCATCTTGCTCCAAATCCGAACGACCACGAACACGAATCTTCTTCTCCACGAATGGCCTGATCGGGTTCGCTCCAGGAAGTGCTGATATCGGTGACGTTGTCTGTCGCATCGATGAGAGTGACTCTTTTGTTATTCTCCGTCCGGGGAGTCTTCGTCAAGAGATCATTGGGAGATCGAGTATTATCAAGCATGCCCCGAAGGCTCCAATTACTGCTAGTACGCAGCCGTTGAAGACGCGGCTGCATGTCAATATTCTTACGCTGCAACTTTTGAGCTGGGAACGGAATCAGAAGGACTCTTTGCAGTTATGAGAGGGCTCAGAATCAAAAAAAAACATACATTTTCAGATTAGGGATCAATACGAATACTAAATTTGTTCCTTCTCGTTCCTCCTACAAGAACATATATCATTATAAAAGTACATCCCCTATTACAGTTACGTCTTGTGCCTAAAGATAGTTCTACTCCCTTATATTTTTGACCTACTTTGAACTACATGAATTTCACTTTCGCCTGCCTTGCCTTCAATTAGTGGGAGCACATCGTAAAATATATAGATTTTAAATTACAGCTATTCTTAATTGTCTGTATCTCTATTAATCTTTGTCCATGGATTACATCTCTCTGTATTGCGACTGCGGCGAGATTCCAGGCATTAATGCCTATTTGCAAGTCTTGTACAGTAGTTCCACATTAGAATGCCGACATACGTATCACTGGGATTGACCACTGTTGTGCTTCACAAAGTAGGGATGCCGTATCCTTGTCAAACTTTTCATCAATTCTACGCGCAAACATCATCAAGGATATTCATGTATGCGGTCTAAAACTGTGACAATCATGCCAACTCGTGCCGTTACTTCTGCTCATTCTTCCACTTCTCATGCGCCACCTTCTGCGCCTTCCAGTCTTTCTCCAGCTTCTTCCTCCGACTCTTCGGCAAGTCTTCTCCGCCTTTCAATTTCGTCGGCACTCCATTCTCATCCCACTCAGCAAACTCATCCGTCTTGAACATATCCTGCGGCTGGACCTTAGCCTTCTCCGCTATCGCAGCTTTCTTGATTGCCTCCTCTGCCAAACGCTGCTCCTTAGCCAAGCGCTTCTCCTCCGCCGCGCGTTCTTTAGCTGCGCGAGCCGCCTTCATGCTGGCATCGAGAGGTCGCACCAGCGCCGGCAGCGGGGCGTCCCGGTCCTCGAGGTAAATGTCCTGGTCCCACAGTACAGTATCACGCAGAGAGTCGCAGAGATTAAGGAGTTTGGTTTCGATGCCGGCCGGTTGGGCGAGCGCGGTCTTGACTTGTGATTGGAATGTCTGGTACGCGGTTACGTATGGCAGGTTCTCAAGGGTGGGAGCGGTTGGTAGCGGCTGCGAGGCCAGCTTCTCCAGCTCTTCGGGCACAACGGACTTGGCGCGGGCTTGTCGGCGGACCTCGTCGCGTATCTGGCTGAGATGGTAGATAATAGGTTGTGCGGGGGTTGGGATGGAGACGCCTTCCCAGCCGATGGTGGTAGTATTGGGGCTGGCGCTGCCGTTGAGGCCGAAGATAGTGATGATGCGCGTGATCCAGTGGGCGATAGAGAGGAGGGAGGCGGTGTCGGTGTTGGGATCATTGGAGATTGCGGAGTTAGCATCGGTAACGAGGTTAGAGATGATTTGCATGACCAGGGGGGTGTTGAAGGAGTCGCAGAGGGCGGCGTCAGCTTCCTTCTTAGCCTTTTCAAGAGCAATGGAAAGGGGATTAGAGGGCGAGGGCTGGTTGTTAGCAGTGTCCTTGGTGGAAAGTTCGATATCAACAGCCTTGAGGAAGAAATTTGTGATTTTTTCTTCCCAGCCTTTGGAGATATTGACGAGACCTTCGGTGATCTCCACACCGTCCTTCCATGAGCCGAGCAGCAACACGATGCGTATCATCCTCGATGTCCAGGGGGGTGTGCCGTCCTCGCCCGGTGTCAAGGCCTCGCGAATTGAGGTGAAGTTTTTTAGACTCTTGCTCATCTTTTGGCCCCGGATGGACAAATGCCCCATATGAAGGAAGTATCTGTGAAGAGTGTCAGCCGTTGATCATGGAGCCAAAGCTGTCTTGCCCCACCTAACCCAGGTATGATTACTTGTAGTGCAGCCTTCCTCGCCAAGCCAATACGCCTCACTCTGTGCTAACTCATTGCTGTAATCGAAGTGATATGTTAGCATATATAGTAACGAGGAGTATATAGTTCTTACTCATGATGTGGAAACATGAGATCCACACCTAGAAATTATAATTATTTTCGGCTTCTATAAGGAGAAAAGGATTCAAACCTCCACTATTCTAAGTTAGCGCTTTGAATTATACATCTTCTTGTAGTCATTTGGTTCACCTGTGAATGTCCATGGTTGGCCCTAGGACCTCAGACGCCATGACACTGCACTTATTTTGTTAGTGGCCCCCAGATTACAACGGATCTCAAGAGAAATACCTCAATATGCCAACCTGGTCTTGATGGCCCCCATCTTTTCGACGGCCATGCAGGCTCGCCGGGCATACTCTTCTTGATGAGCGCAAAGTCATTTTTCGAGCGCTTGTCGCCGCGTTTCTTGGACAAGCCGCCCTCGCCGTCGGCGAGCAGTTCTTGATTGTCACGATTCTGGGGCTCTAGACGACAGTAGGCGTTACCAGCCTTTTCAAAAGAATCGATGTCAAAGTAGACATTCCCTTGTTCGGTCTGGTAGGCAAACCCCTTTTCGATGATTTTTTCCACGAATTTGTTGATTTGTGGGACAAATTCGGTGACGCGAGTGATTTCGTCTGGATCGAGAACATTGAGGGCACGCATGTCTTCGAAAAAGAGTTTCTCGAAATGCCGCGTTAATTGAACAAATATGGCTTTGGCAGTCAGCATAATCATGGCCACGGCTCATACAGGGGCTACTTGCTGTGATCTGTGGCGTCAATTTGAGAGCCGTAGAGATCGTCTAGATATGGGAGTAGTACATCGTCAACCTTTGCATACAGTTCATTTTGCGGTGTGGACTTGGAAGCGTTGAATGCTTCTAGCCCGTCAGCAGCTGCTTGAGCAGTGCGCAGGTGCATTTTGATCTTGGCCTCCTTTTCACCTGGGGCCGCTGTGCCATCAAGAGATTTGTCCTCGATCACATTTTTGTATGCAAGTTCGGAAGCTGTTTTGAAATCCTTCGTCGTGGTTGGCACTGGTACAAGGTCCAAATTCTTGATAACATAAGCGTTCCACGCAGCATGTGTCTCCTGGTATGTGGCATCGTCAAATGTGGGATGTTTCGATTTGAATTGAGCAAGCAAGTACCGTTGTCTGGCACGGATTATGATTTTGTCATCCACGTCGGTCTATATTCTTTCATGTTAGCTCCATTGATGCCGCGCAAAGTACGAATGCAGCCTGAAGAGATCAGAGAGGAGACCTACAATGTTCATCACAAATTTGACATGGAAAGCAAAGTAATCCTTCAAAATGCGCCTAATGATATCGGTTGAAACATAATTCCGGGCATGGCCTACTAGCAGTCAACGCCTGATCCTGGATACATGAACCAAAAGTCATTTCTTCTTACCAAGATGTGCAATATCATACACCGTGGGGCCGCATGCATACCAAGTAACCTTCTTTCCTTCCGGGTCAAGGGGAACAAAATCATTCTTCCTCCTCGTCAGCGAATTGTAAATCTGCAGCGGTGGCAGCTCAACGCTCGACAGCTTCTTGGGTTGCTCCCAGGCAGGCTGCCTCGAGGCCATGGAGTGTCGCTGGCGCCGAAGATGAATGGATAGAGAAAGGAAAGGAGGATGTGATCGGTGTGGGTCCGCCGGAGATGCTGTGAATGTCGTCGTAGACGAGTCTCCGGAGGCGAATGGACGGCGGTACTGGAGTAGTGTTCGGCGTAGACGTAGAGAGAGTATACGCATGCACATCGACGGAAAGAAGAGTGGATGGGAAAGTGGAAAGAATTCCAGCTTCGAAATTGAAGGGATGTGAAGCGATTCGCGATTGTAAGTTAATCCAAGTATGATGAGTCATCATTGGTACGACTTGCTGCCTTAGTACCTCAGGCACAACAATGTGGCGTATCACTAGATCGAATCCCTAATGTAAGGTACAGTACTTACCTTAGTTAGGTACAGAGTTCCCATGTCATTGATTCACGTGTTTAAACCAGATGATCTATCATGTTAGGATATTGGTGCCTGAGGCTAACTGTGATGGTGATTCAGTTATTTTTAGGCTGCTGATTTCAACTCGTTAGGGCAATGGTATTCCTCTCATTCAGGTTATCTACCACCTAGCTGAGTATATAGGGGAGTTATCCCTCTGATAGTTCAGTAGTCGCATCCCAATCAATCGTTCAATATATGTCCTACCAGAACCTTGCAGCCTGCATATTGTTCCGAGCAAAGCGAGCTGGAGGAATTACAGCCAGATCTCCTTTTGTCCAAGCGAGACACAAGATCCTAGTGTAATTTTGGCTCGGCGACTCTTCTCCTAAGTGGCTGACCTCAATCAGACGATTGATCGTCAATTGGGAGAGCTCAACTCTTGGGATCGGTTGTTCGCCCAGGATCGGAGATGGAATTCTTTATCGTCCTGATTCACTCTTCTTGGTTGGGTCGCGTTTGGGTTGCACAGGAGACCGGTCTGGCTGCCGAAGCCCGTATTCTATTTTATCTATTTACACAGCCTGCAAACTATACTACGATTGTGTTGGCCAAAAATCCCGTAACTAAGCCCGTTTCAGCCCGTCGACATTGAGACTTTGTAATCTCAGCTCCGATGGTGCAGAATTTTACAGGAGGCTGGGGAGTCTTACCGCAGAGAATAGGTGGCCTCAACAAAAATAATTTAGGAAAGTTGGGGTTGAGGTGGAGGAGACCATCGCTTAATTAGTAAATGCCTTACACTCCTGTTAAACATACCTTGCTGGAATAGTCTAGGTAGCACAGTGCGAGCAATTCTCCCGTAGTATGGATGTACTGAAATTGTGTGGTGTGACTTGCTCTCAGTCCAAAACCGGGTTCTACTCAAGGTAAAATATTTGTCTGGTTCAAGTTCCAATTATTTCTTATGATTCCATCTACCTGTTTCCTATTCTATCTCTTGGTCTCTGCGCCTGTGGGTGGTTCGGTTCGTGAGACTATATCCATGGACGGCGATAAGCAAGGCAGGCGACCTTCGACCCAAAGAGGCGACACTTTTGAAGGAGGCTGGGTAGTATATGTTGAATTACATATACGCCGTTTTAGATAATGGCTGAACCTATACATATATCTAAGGCAATTTCCCTGGTGTGCGCGACCTGGATGCGGAAAGTACCCCATTGTAAGTCCCACGACATACCGAGGTCCGTTACCCCGCCTTCTGCCCAACCAAAAAATTTTGCCATAAGCATTTCTGGCAATCAAAGACGGCAAATAAACGGGCCTCCCGAATAATCCCAAGGGTCTCTTCATAATTTACACCTCGTGGAATAACGATAGTGAGCTCAACATCAGACATAGGCTTCAATTGGCCGATATTAAGCTAGATTGGCTCGAATACTTTATGCGGGTTTTACTTACTGATCCGGGGAGGTACAGTGCGGAGCAACTTCCCAGTCACAATTGGACGTCCGCGGAATAGATAGTCAGCCGGCGGGAACTAACATGGGTTTGTAGACTTCTATGCAAACACGGAAAAGGCAGGTTCTATATCCTTGTACCCGATACACAAATTTGTATGATAAGGGACAAGAGAGTCGGGCCGCGACTATAAGGCTCTACGTTTGCGCAGTTAGTACCCTCGCATTTCACTTTATGGCTGAGGCCAATGAAATCAACTGTCTAGAGTGTACTACGCGCTTAGGATTTATGCATGTCTACCCAACTTGGACGACGGGTGTCTAGTATCGAACCAATCTCATTTCGAGTAAGTCTTCTTGATCCGTCTGGTAATTCCACTACTAACCCTGTGATAGCCGCCAGCCAAAGGGAAGAGATATATTTTTATTTGGCATTGTGTACGTGGTTTACTTGTCAACCTTGGGCCTCAACAAATACTGAATCTGTGCCTAACATTTCGCCCGAATACAGTGTGCTTGTGGAAAAACCGATATTCGAATCATGGTCGAGTTATGCCCAGATTGTGGGACACCAAGATGCGCGTACTGTGCCACGGAGAAGGTCAAAGTATAGGAAAGCACAAGGCTGGGTGCAGGGACAACAAAATGATGCGAATGACCTCCTCTACGGTTTTCCAATGGCTAATTTTGTAACACACGGTGAAGAAATGGGTTACTGCATGTCGCATTTCGTTTGCCTTAGGGAGACAAAGGTTGAGAGTCAATGAAGGAACTTATCTCGAGCCACATGTTTCCATTCCATTAGACCATTTCTGGTGTACTCTACCGCCTAGCTAGAAAACTCAAATTACTTCCAGTATATTTATCTCCCGTCAAAATTCCATTCTTACCTTGTACCTTGTGCAAGGCTGGTATTGATTTTGACAGCAATCCCATTGCAAAACGATTAACGAACAGGCACTTATCTGGTTTCCAGTTTCGATGATGAACTGGAAAGCTGTCTTCGATCCCCTAGCGCCCACCGACTTTCCTGTTTTTCCCCAGCCTATGCAAATGTGGTTTGCATTAGCTCTGGTCGATCCTCCCCACTGACTTCTACCGTGGACGATCTGACCCCCAGCCACAATCAAACCTGACAACAGCCCTCCGTTGCCCGATAGGTGACGTCACAGCTATCAATGCCAGGCCACAGACGACCGACAGGGCGGAAAGTGCAGATCTCCAAAGGAAAACCGTACCCACCTCAGTGGTTCACAAACGCCTGGCCTCGTTCTTTTTTCACTTACCATATTATTGCTGGAAAAGATGACGTGCCGGCTGTTGAAGCAAGACGTAAAAAGGGAGGTGTGGAAGATAAGTTGACAAGCTTTCTGCAAACTTCTGAAGGCTTGAGCTTTCCAAGCGAGGCTGACACGATCAAGAGGTACTGCGATAAGGTTAGCCTTAAAGATGTTGAAGACGGCGTTGGAGAGGCGGGAACAAGAAAAGCGTCGTGGATTGACGATAGGAACAACAAAGATCTAGATGCAGTGGATGTAGGCGGGAACTCAAGGCTGTGCAAAAATTGGTTAACAGCTACGGAGCTGCTGAGATACTTCAAGGAGCAACCTGTATGGCCAGCTAGATCGCCTCTGTCGCCTGTCAGTCCAATCGCTTACATCTTGCTAGCGATACAACAATGGAAACGAGCCTGACGCGGAGCGACGCCTTTTGTGAGAATTTCTCAGTTATATCTTTATGCGTACATCTAATAATGATGTAGCTGCATCGCCGACTTAACTCCCGAGTTTATCATGAGCATAGCAGTCACATCTCCCTTCAATCACGTCACGGTGCTTCGAGATGCTATCTGCAAGCATGTAGGATTTCAGCCCTCAATCATGGTAAAATTTCCTGTAAGTTGGGCTTTCTTTTGCACTCTGTGAATTAAGCTATGTTTTAGGGCTTACTGTACGTCCAGTCCCATGGAATCCCTATCTTTCAGATAGAATTTCATCTGCCATTTTTTGCGTTAAGGAAACCTCCGTCGCCTGATAACCCTCGTCAAAGTACTTGTAGGAAGCCCTGGAGAAAATCAAAGGACATACTCCTTATGGGAGAGGAGGGTTTAGAGCTGAGAGACCAAGAGTTGTACCGAATTTACGAAGCCCAGGTTTCGTGTGTGGTGTACGGTCACGACGAGTGGCAGTGGACGGCCTGCGCATTTCTCGATACAGAACACGACTCTGGAGACCTGTACGATGATGACGGTATTGATGCAGAGATTGACGAGGATCCTATTGCAACCGGTCTCCATCCAAGTAAGCCTATTTGGAGACCTCGCCAATACTTCGCGAAGACTTTCGAGATCAATATAGAAGAAGTTAGCCAAGAGTGGCATCAACTAGTTTATAAAATGGAGGTTGATATAATTGCATATGTTTGTTGCGAATCTAGAATTATTAACTCAGAATTAAAGGCTAAAATATCAAATAGAAACGAGCGCATACATTCACATATTCTAACGCGTCGTACAATCCAAGGGAGCGGTCTGAGGAAATGAAGAGCTCTTTTCACTGGACTTGGCAGAGAGTGGAACTCCTAAGCGAATTTATTGATTTGCTTTCGGGGACCCTTAAACAATGGAATGCTTTCATTTCAGCAGAAGGAGGGGATATCAACTACTTCTCTGATCTCCATAAGTTTCCAAGCAATTCTCCTGAATGCCGTCACAATTGCCACGCTATTCAATCCCTCTCTGCTATTAAGAAGACGTTCGAAAGACTACAAAATCGGCTCCAGAGACTTGAGTTATTAAGGGATTCTCTAAGCAGAGACTTTGAAGCTGTAAGGCGAAGTTTACTTTCCACCACCGTGTATCCTTAAGAACGATTTCCCACTGACTATAATATTAGCTTAAACTTCGTCTTTCTCTCGATGGGAACGACGCGACAGAGAAAGCGTCATCTACGTCAAAATTCCTGCTTTGGGTACATCTACAAGCAAATTTGGAATGGGAGAACTCTCACTAACTTCACTAAACTCAGGTACCAACTCCAATCGCAATTGCAGCCTCGATATGTTCCATGCAACCTTCATTTATACCATTTAGTCCGAACCCGGTGTGGTTCTACATTACTGTATCTATTCTCATAAGCGGGATGTATATCCTGGATTTGCTCACGAAGAAGTGGACTTCTTGGCAAAAGACTATATTTTTATGGATTAAGGAGAAGCAGCTAGGAGATGGAGGTCATGGATTGCAAAGTGAATACCAAAATGAGGGTATTTCTTCTTCTTATGTCCGCAGGCCAGTAGATGATATAGAAAGCTTGGGAACTAGAGCATCATTAGGTAGATCTAGTGCTAGCAATAATGATGAATAATATATTGGGACTAGTATTCGAGGTCGTGACAATATTACAATATTGAACTCTCGATAGTGCATTGCAATCAATATAGAGACCGTGTATGGGTCGATATGGAGAACTCGATGAAATCGAGAAGGATCGCATACGTCAAAAGTCTAGGATTTGGCGGAAGGAAAAATGTAGCTGGAGCATGAGTCAAGCACCCAGGCTCGTGTAAGAATACAAATCCATTAGGGCATTTCTCGTTCCTACTTGTAGTTTTCCCCCGCCGCCATCTTGGGAAAATTGTTGTGCAAATCACTAGGATCTAAAAGCCTCTCTCCTGCAGATTGAGCATCTTTTCAGTCCCCCGAATTTTCACGTTACACGAAACTACTATCTGATGCTGCAATATAGAAACCATCGTCACACTGCCGTATCGGTCTGGGACTGCCCGATATTCACATTGTACTCTAGGGATGCACATACTACCCATATTCCTTAATCACTTGCCTAAATGGTACTAGAGTCATTGCCGCCGCTGTCCACGATTGGCACGTTCGGTCGCTTATTTTCCGTTAATAGTCCGTGTACAAGTGTATCACAAGCCTTTGTACGTCCCTGGATTCCGCTGCACACAGCAATCGACGTAAGTAGAACTATTCTCACATATATCATAAGCATCAACCATTTACGGAGAGACAAATAGAAATTTTATGTCTAGAGTAGTAAATAAATTTCCCTTTTCAATAACGTCTCTCCAAATCTCCATTCATCTCCCATGAGCACTACCGCCACTCCCACTTGACGGCTTACTTCAACCTCTCCAGTCATTTATCAGCACGCATCCTCTTCCCTCTTCTTCTTGAAGATTTTCTCTATTAGCGTCTCGTGTGAAGCCTCCTCATGACTTATACATGAGTCCACAATCTTGAAATCTAAGTCAGGCGAGAGATGAGGCCAGCCTGTAAATCCATTACCGGAGAACGGTACTTTGATGTTGATAGCTGCTCGGTTTATGAAGTGAAGTAACTTAAAGCTCAGAGAGCTGTATTGGTATGTTTCCATCAAGGCAATATTGTTCTTCTGTAAAAGCTGCTGACCGAGGGATACTTGATTAAAGGAATTTTGCGGTATGGTACGGAAATTAATTGATTAGGAGCCAGTAGAGTCTGCCAATAAACTCTGTCGTCCAAATCATGCCATGTTGAACTTGTCGGTACATTATTTGCGTCAAACCACTCCTGGAAGAGGGATGGAGATACGGTACTTGGAGGTCCGCTTAACCATGATGCTGGCCCGTTGTCGGCTATCAGGCATGTCGGACCGTCCTTAGGAGGAGAATGGAGATAAAGGAGATAAGAGTCCGCTTGATCATCAACATCGGAGCTTCTCTATGCTGAGGCCGTGCTTAAGTATCATCTTTCTAAATAATACTTCAAAGCCAATATGTCAATTGGGAATTTCGTTTTTGACATCTCATACGACTTGCAGAAGCTATTGCAATACATCATTGAGAAGCTTCCTATCAATGACTTCATCCGAGGAAAATAAAGAAGCTCCTCCCCAAGAGTCGGGAGGAGTGACACAGCCGCCCTATTCTATCTCCTCCGGGGCCGAAAAGGTATTCTATGCGTGGGTGGCATCTATGGCGGCATTCTCGTCTCCAGTCTCTTCCAGCATTTATTACCCCGCTCTGACCGTCCTGGCTTCTGACTTAAATACGTCGGTGGGAAATATCAACTTAACTATTACTACGTATATGGTATGTTTTTGGCGTCACGCGAGTCAAGTAGCATGTATGCTGACTCTTAGAAGATTTTCCAAGCAGTTGCACCGACTTTTATTGGAGGAATTTCAGATCGATGGGGTCGAAGACCAGCGTATCTCTTTTGCTTTACCCTCTACATCGCCGCGAATACAGGCCTCGCTATACAAACAAGCTTTGTAGCGCTCATACTACTTCGGTGTCTTCAGAGTAGCGGAAGTAGCGGCACAGTGGCTTTATCTAACGGCGTAGTCTCGGATGTCGTGACAAGATCAGAACGGGGAAATACATTGGCATCGCCGCTCTGGGTTCGAATTTAGGTCCCATATTAGGACCATTGATCGGAGGACTTCTGATTCACTTTCAAGGCTGGCGCGCTGTATTCTGGTTCCTTGACATCTATGGTGGTGTCATGCTCTTGACATTCGCGCTCATAATCCCTGAAACCTGCCGCAATATCGTTGGAAACGGCTCCGTCCCTCCCCAGAGGTGGAACATCTCGTTAATATCTTATCTACATCGTCGCAAACAACGCAAGGCTGGCCTTCCAGAGCTAACTACTACAATATCCAGGAAATTCCGGCCCAGCATCATCTCTTCTCTATATATAATCTTCTCGAAGGAAGCTTTCCTCCTTATGTTCCTCGGCGGACTTCTGTACGCTGGATTCTACATCCTCCTCACCAGTTTACCCTCCCAGCTCGTATCGACCTTTCACTACAATTCCATACAAGTCGGACTATGTTATATCCCGATGGGCGCTGGTGCTCTTGTAGCATGTCAGGTTGTAGGCCGACTCATTGACTGGAACTTTCGACGCCACGCCAAAAATCTCAATGTCGAGGTCAGGAAAGACCATCAAGTGAACATAGATGAATTTACTGTTGAGAGAGCGCGACTAGAGATTGGATTGCCACTGGTATACTTGGGTTGTGTCTGCATTATTCCGTACGGCTGGATCATGAACATGGAACACCCTCCACTGCCGGCAGCGCTGGTACTATTATTTCTTAACACCGTTTCGCTATCGGGATCCTTCCAATATCTTAACGTACTAATAATAGATTGCTACCCCGATAGCCCATCAGCTGCAACTGCAGCAAATAATTTAATCCGATGTTTACTTTGGGGCTGGAGGAGTGGCCCTCGTGGAACCACTGTTGAACAGTATTGGCAGAGGCTGGACAGGTACTCTGATATCATTCATCTGGGCTTTTGGAAGCTTGTTGTGGTGGTCTGCCTGGATCTTGGGACAGAGATGGAGAAAAGAGAAGAAAAGAAAATCGGACGAAAGAAGAGCAAATAGGGGCCGTCCAGCCATCTCAGCTGCATCGTGATTCGGATATAATTTACGTCTCTGGTTATTAGTAGTTATTCCAAGACGTGTATTCCGTAGATTCTCTTGCATTTCTGCACTAGCAATGATAAGGCAGGTCTGTCCATAGTAACTCAGTAAATAAATTCTATCATCATAATTGTTGACTAGGTCCTAGGGCTTCGGGCACATTTACTCATACTACACATCTGCCTATTAGGCTGCCTACTGGTGCCTATAAGGTGACCAGGTGGGAGCCTATTTGGTGACTCAATTGAGTGTATAGTGTTGAGCATAAAAGGCTCTAGTTCTCCTGAATCTCTTCTTACTTTAGTTGTCTCTGCATCACTTAATATAACACTGAGTTTCACCTTGATTCCTGACTACGACCTGTGCACCTATATTGCCTCAGTTCAAGAATAATCAATTTGCGCAATATGTCCTACCTCATGGTCACTGCTCCCTCTCCTTACAAATGGTATATTTATGAGCACCTATAGTTGTACTCTCGGTACTGGAAATTCAACCATACGTATGAGCCGTTACATGTTCACCGACACATATGAGCCACGTCCGGGTTAGAATCAACGTATGGCACCTTTATTACCTCTCATTATTTGTGTCTTAGACCCTAGGCGCTCTATCACTCGTACCTAACCAAGCCCCAACCTTTATTTGACCCGACGGCAGTAGTCTCCTTAACAAGTTTGTGTCTTTAATATCATTAAAATTAGCAAGTTCAGCCCATCTATGTTCGACAACCCATTTAGCTTCTTTTGAATCCTGATCAAAACACCCGTATGCTACGTCTTGAATAAACAAGAAACTGAATGTACTTATAAAGCGTCCAGACTTTCCATAGCAATATGTTAGAGACCGAAGAATCTCACAAGCGAGACCTTTGGTATCAGAAGTTATGCCAAGCAGGGCCGTTCTATTTGGCATGTCTAGAACAACACGTTGATCGGTTGTTTGGATTGAGCTCGGGAATAGCTGGAGCGTATTCCATAACTGTAATAGCAAGATTCGTATTGCGTCGTAAGTACATATCGAAAACGCTGTCCACAGCATATCGTATTCTAGAAGCGTGGGAAAGAGTAGGTCGCCGGTTACTTGAGGTGAAGCTACGACCGTAACAATTTGGGCATGCTCCTCTTCCCGCTGGCGCCACCAGGCATTCAATTCTTCGAGACACATAGCAGCCTGAGCTCTGAGCTTAGAGTTCTCAATTTCCTGCATGCTCTTGCTGCTATCGTATGTCTTGATTTGAGCAAGGCATTCCGCAGCGTCTGTCCCGATATCGATTAGATAATCAATAGCTGATTTCGATGTTGGGTCATCTTCCCAGGGCACCAATTTCCAAATTGGGTCACGAAGAAACGTGCTCTGACGCAAAACAATTGACTTCGCAACCTGTAATATATAAGATTTTAAACTTGACAAAGTAGGATATTTCATACCAGCATAATACGGTGTTCGAGAAAAATGCTTTTCCCAGCATAGGACTTCTGCTGCCATGGGCCTCTCCACTCCAAAAGCCGTCCAAGACCATTTGCATGCGGCATCCAACCCTTTTCCGTTTTTGAACCCAGTATCTGCATTCATCAATGCCTTTCTGCAATGGAATAACTTGTAGCTTACCTCATACATGTAAAGAGCAGTTATAGACGCTAACGTACTGTCAGTATGTTGATTATCGGGATTTGAAAGTTGACTGCGTAGCTCCGATAATGCTTGCCCATATAGTCTAAGTGCGTTGGTTATCACGTCATCGTTATTGTGAGCTTGTCCAAAGACAATTGCCGCCAAAGCATCCCAAGACTTGTGGCGCGGCTTTTGAGGAGTGTTGACTAGCTCTGGAACCCAATCCGCGGGTAAGCCACATTGCGTTTCCTCAGTAGCGCCAGATGGACACCGGTACTTTCCTTCAAACAGCCTAGATAATAGATAAGAAGTGAATATATCGTCCTCGAAAGCCGTCAAAGGTAACGTATTTGCTAAGAAAGTAGCAGGACTGAGGGACTGGGGCCGGTTAATTCGACTCGAATGAAATTCCAAGTTAGAACTCCTTGCTATTGTTGAGAATTCGTGAGACTGTACCCAAGAGACTGCTATGGAGCGTCGGATACGGGGCTTCTCATCCACAAATCTTAGTCGTCGTGCGAAGCCGGCGCATTCTATGCCCGCATTACGGCACCGAGTGCAATTTGGACGCGTCTCGTCACATTTGACCTTCCTTCTTTTGCAGGATCCGCATCCTTTGCTCAATGCTCCCATAGCCTGGACCTTCGGTATCAAGCAAGAGATCGGGTAAGAAAGAGACGTGAGGTTAGGTATTGGGTAATAATTCCCGCAGGAAGAGAGATGGAAGATCCCGCGAAACAAAGCTAAAACGATTGAGGAAGAAGTTCGCACATAATACCATGTTTCAGGAGCAGGAAATTGTAAGCAGGCACAACTAAATCGATGTGGGGTACATTACTAAATCGACGCCTATACCCCTTTTAGACTAGCTCCACCAATAATATTGCAGCAATTTTTATTCCCGTATTCTTCTCGTATACTTGGGGTAGTTTTCGGTGGTTATGGAGATGTTTGATTCCCCTTTTAGGTTATTATCAGTTTTATAGGTTTGTTAATTTTAACAGGTTCAGGCAGCTGCGACGATTTAACAATTTTGCCTGCGTCTATTTAGATATACCTTTATAAAATTAGCTTTTAGATAGATGATCTCATATATCCAGCACGAAGCCTAGCGAGCTCGCACAAATATCCCTGAAATAATTCTAGCGTGATCAGCCCATGTCCATCAGCCCGATCCTCTTCAGCAGATATCAACAATTTGGTGTTGTGTGACACCATCACTGGGTCTGGGCCAACCAGGAGCGCGTGTTGGAGCATAAAGTTGTTGACCCTTGCGGCTTTCCTACATCAGAAACTGGGTACGGGCTTGTAATTGAACCCTTCACCGGTCCTGTAGCTGGATTATGTTCGGAATCGGCCAAATAGGAGGACCCGAGTAGAAAGTACTTAAGGAGTACAAATTAACCCTTACTTCTCATTCTCAAGCATCGAACATCCTAATTCTGGAACCTAATTAAAATCAAGCAAATTAGTCAAGATGGCGACTGCATCCTCCGCGCTCAACGTCCACATTACAACGAATTCAGACTCGGAGGCTAAAACCTCGTCTTTCCTCCCCGTCACCCAACCTCCAACCCAAGTTCTAGGACCCATAGCATCACTGTCCTACGTCTACTCCACCCTGCCCTCCTTCACTCTAACCCACAACGCGGACCTAACCCACCACGTCAACGTCGTATCGTCTGGCCCTCCATATCTTTCTTTCCCCGCCGCAGGCGGCAGCGCCTTCGCCTATCTAAATTTCGAGCCTAATCCAGAGCAAGAAGAAGGGTTTTGGCACCGAACGCAGACTGTAGACTATATTGTGATGCTTGAAGGGGTGCTGGAGCTGAGTCTAGATGGGGGAGAGAAGAGGGTGGTAAGGAAGGGAGATATGGTTGTGCAGAGGGCTGCAATGCATAAGTGGAAAAACCTGAGTCGAACGGAGGGAGCGAGGTACGTGGCTGTATTGTTGGGAGCAGAGGGGGCAGTGGAAGGAGGGGTAGAGTTAGGTGGAGATGTTCTGAAATAATAGTGTAGCTGTGCAGTTCAAGAGCACGAAGGGTTTATTGTAAGGTGACAAGGCCTTTGATAGAATCTGCTAACCCGTTGGCGGGAATTTAAACGCCCTCTGTCTGTACAACTCCATCAGCGTCCATCCATCGTAGTCAGCTTGAGGTGAATTTATTGTTTTAGGCGTCTATCATAGCGCAACACTTTATCCAACTGTAATGTTTTCCAATTGCAGCTTCTCCCTCTTCATACACAGCGAGCTTACAAAACAAAGAGCACCAGCAGCAATAATCATGATCCAAATCTGGCTGATTGTTGTTACGATAGCAGCTAATGCTTGGTCCCTCACTGTGCCCTGATTGTCAAGAATGGCAGATGTTGCGCCACCAAGCGCCTCCCGCAGTTCTGAGTCCGAGAAGTTATACAGCGCCAGTGCCTCACGCAGCTTGATAAAGCCAATGTTCTGGTATATATTGCCAGCAATAGATAGAGCAATGGTTACACCACCGATTTGCCCAACGTTGATAAATCCTATCGCAGCAGGAACCTCTGCTGGTGTCACCTTGACAACGACAACTGTATACGCAATTTGGAAAGCCAAGCCGGCACCAGCAGCTACGAGGACTTCATAACCGTAAATCTTATTCGTTGATGTTTCTGAGTTGACGGTGTGCATCAGCGATGCGCCAATAATGACCAGAGCACCCCCAATAGCGTAGTATGGCATATATCCTCCAACTTGAGGCAGCGACCCGCCACTAATCAGAACGAAGACTACCATCACGATGATGAATGGCAAAAGGCGGACGGCGGCATGAATAGCAGTGTCTCCCTTAGTAAACTGGAAAAAGACGGGGACATAATAGACGCTAACGAACACTGCCGAAGCTGCACTCGCAGTGCTCATAAATAGGAGAATAAGGGTACGGCTCTTTAGAAATTGAACCGGAAAGAGGCGTCTCTCGGGAGTCGTAAAGAGGCAGAAGTACTGTTGAAGGCAATGGAAGATGAGGAGAACACCAAAGACAGCCCATAGAGTGATCGAACCAGCGGAATCCCATTGCCAGGTAGGGCCAGATAATGTCAGAACGACCTGGAAGATGGTGAAGACCAAGGCATGCAGAATGACACCGACCCAGTCGATACTAGCCAGCTTCTTGAGCTCAGGCATATCCGGCTTCGGGTTAAAACTCGGGTTAATAAAAATATAAATCGGAGAGAAAAGGGCACAGAGAGGTAAATTAATGTAAAATGCCCATCTCCAGGTTGCGCTGCTGGTAGCAAAACCTCCACCGATAAGAGGACCAGCAATGCATCCAGTCCCCCAGCAAATTCCAATCAGGGCATTATATAGCGGGCGTTCTTTATGACCAGTAAAAATGGACATATAAGTCAATGCACTAAAATATATTAGTTGCCAAAGGACAAACTGGAAAAAGGTTGACTAGGCAGGCAGCTCACCCAAGATACATTGCTGCACCCCCAATACCAGCAATAATTCGTCCGCAAATCATGGCATTCATATTTGGAGCAGAACCACATACTGCGCTACCAATTTCGAAGATGATAAAACCGGCGTTGAGGAGGTATTTGATATTAAAAAGACTGTTCAAGCATCCAACAAGCAGAATGACTGATACTGAACCCATAGGAAAGCCAATGCCAACCCACGGCAGCTTCTCAAGTTCGCCTAGAGAGACGAGGATCGGACCTTGAACGTCTGCAGCGATGGTCGTGTCGAGACCTGAAACGATCAGCAGGCTTCAAATTGACAAATGTGTGCGAAGCATACCATAAAGGAATGCTCCAAGAAGGAGGCCGACAGTTACGAGAAACCATCGAGTGTCACTGATGGGTCTTTTGAACTCCGCCAGGGAATTTTGAGACTCAGCTTCTATTTGTGCCTTATCAGATGGAATATCGGATTTCTTGTCATTTAGTGGAGAGTTGATGATACGTGGAGATTCTTCGTCAATAGTGGCCGGAGAATCTCCTGTGGCAGGATTTGAGCTGGCGACTACGCCCTCGTTCGTTGCAGACAACATAATAAATATAATGAGCAAAGGTACTGGAGTTGTATAGAAATGGAATGCGAGAGAAAAACAGAATATATTTCAACTACTCGAGTAAGTGTCAAAGTGAGTCCAGGCGCTTACTTTATAACACTTTCCTTCAAGGGGGTAAGATAAATTATTAAATCTCATTAGCTTGCAGGCAGTATAACCAAAGAGCAACGCTATATTAAGGCTTATGTGACGGTTTACACACAAGAGTAGACTTACCCAAATTATGTCAGTACCGCTTATACTGCTAACAATTATATTTTCTAGAACGGGTTTGATTACTACTTAAATTGCCACGTTGGATAGTGCAGGTATCAAGAAAAGCTGAGAGGACGGCCTGCATTAGTGTAAGTCTTGCTTATTTAATTCCAAGAGACGGGTGAGCTGACATCGATTACTGATATACAGTTATCAACGAGACCCTTTACTAGATCTGACGTGAGAGGAAAATCGCCTGAATCTCTTTCGATAAGCTAGGCCAGAGGTATCCACAATCTATAAGCAGTTAGCATACTTTTCAGAAAGCGCTTATCCAATAAGCGTATTAGAGGATTTGTAAAGACACTAGAGACCCTTGTTGGTGTATCTTGAACAACTTGATAATGTTATATCGCAACGCGTTCTTAGCCTTGATACAGACCGCGCAAGATTTCTGGAGTGTAAGCACATCATCTTGGCTTTCGACCGACAATAACGGACGTGGCAGGGTACCTGCTTATCTTGGCACAGTCAGGGCGAGTCGGTGTTCGATAGATTGTGAACGCCTGTATTGGACATGACAAAGGGGCATAGAGACTTACTACTTTCAAAAGTTTTGTTGCCAAATGGATAGATGAACTCTAACTGCGTCATAGGGATGGATGCCTTGGCGCTCCATGAGTTTTCGCACTTCTTTTCACGCCAGGTTTGACGAGTTTTGGTGCCTGTAGAGATTTTCGCGTCCGATATTTCGAACATAGCTAAGTCCCGACTACATATTCCTGGGTATTTTGTTCACTCTGGGCAGGATTGGCTTTTCTCTAGAATGTGTTTTCTAGCGGGAAGTTGAAAGAATGTGTGGAAATACACGTTCCTACTGCACGATACAGAACATGAGTTAATCTATTCTGACCATTTCTGGACCCCTCAATTTAAATATAATGTCCGCTGGACATACATACTCAGTTCATCCAACAAGAATTGTCACTATCGCCAATTTGGAGATTGAAATTAAGAGCAATGGCAAGATTTTCTCACCTACAGGCGTTTAGTAGAGGGGGTCAACGAAAGTTTTTATAAAATTGTTTGGTAATCTTTAACTGCTAGTCTATATTCTCATAACCTGGGATAGAATGATACAAGTTCGCCAGTGCTATCGATAAGGATGTCGAAACGCCGAAACTCCGAGTTCTGCAGTGTTCCGAATGCCCCCTCGGAGAAAAGGTTGCCGCAGTCAACCAGCGAAACCTATTCTCTTCCTTTGATTATTTAAGCTTTATTATCGCCTATAACTTGAGTGCGTGTATTATTCACATATTTAACTCTATCTATTCACGATTTTCGTGAAAATAACCCATAACGAACTTAGGTATTTGATGTGTTAATAGTCGGCAAAGCTTTCTAAACATTGTGAGAGCTCCGTTCCTTCCACCGAGACATTTCAAAGTTTGTCGTTTGATGACATCATGGTCGAAATGGATAAGGTTCGAGAGTCCGCTCCTATATACGGCGCCTATAGAAGAGATCTGACTTCGCTCGAATGTAGGTTATCATCATCGGGGCCGGGCCAGCCGGCGTGTCTGCAGCTCTCCGCCTCCGTAAAACCAACCATATTACGCCAGTGATATACGAACTCCGCGAAGAACCTATGACATTGCTCGGTGGAGCAATTGGTATCCCATCTAACGGCCTCAGATTACTGAGTCGACTGGGACTCTATGACGCTATGGCTTCCCGAGGCGCGCAGACGCCGAGCGTCATCCTCCATTCTACCAAAGGCTCTATCGTTGGGGAGATGGACATGATTGGATGGAGTGAAAAACACACGGGTTTCGGATATTTAAGAATCAAACGAACGGATGTGATGGAGGTGTTATTGGAGGCTGCCGAGAAGGATAATATATCTATTTCATACGGCAAGCGCCTGGAAAGAATCGAGGAGAATGATAATGGCGTCACCGTGTTCTTCTCCGACGGCACAATCGATACTGGTGATTTTCTTCTGGGCTGCGACGGTGTCCACTCTGCCGTTCGCACAAAGTACGTCGACCCATCCTGTGTACCGGAGTACTCAGGTATTTCCAATATTGGTTCTCTTGTTTCGACATCGATGCTCCCGCCCCCGGCTAGCAAGCTGGAAAATATGAACGCAACCCTGACCGAGGATGGGCTCCTCATGCTGATTCCAGCCACGGCAGCCCACGACTCGATTTACTGGTTCTTCTCTCGCGAGGTCCCTCTCCCTGACCAGGGTGATACACGCGATGGGTGGGAAGAGCGAGGCAAGAAAGAAGTCGACGGTATGAAATCCACTTTGATTGGGCTACTTGGTGATTCACACAATGAATGGGTCGACATGTTGAAAGAAGTTGTCAGTAAGACAGAAGTAGTGAAGTTCTACCCTAACTTCAAGCTTCCTGTGGGTGGAAGGTGGTCTAGAGGTCGAGTTCTCATTATCGGCGATGCAGCCCACGCAATGCCGCCTCATGCTAGCCAAGGCTTTTCGATGGCGCTCGAGGACGTCTTCTTATTCTCTAACCTACTTCACAGCAAGAATCTGACCCTAGACAGTGCCATTAGCATATACGAAACCAGAAGAAGGAGAAGAATTGAAGAGATGCTTAAGACGGCAGAGACGCGGGGTAGTGTGCGCAAGAAGACGTCACCCCGGCGCCTGCGCTTTAATGAGTTTATGCTTGCCGGAGGTTTGATGATTTACAATACCTTTGGCTTAAAAAATTTAGGTCTGGGTCAAAAGTTGCTTGCGTATGATATTGAAGAAGAGAAATTTTGATAGAAGAGGAGCCTGCTGTTGAGTAAGCAACATTGAATTGGCTAGAGTAAAATTATTGACGCGAATATAAAGCTCCCAATTTTAATCCTGCTACTTGAGAGTGCAAATAATGTAGGGTGGTGATCTATGATTTGATTCCTATGTATTGAAATTGTTTATTAAGTGTCTATACTTGTACTATGTTGGGATAGCTGTATTTGAGTGGCACCACAGGGCAAGACACGTAGTTCAATCGCCCACGCCCAACATGGATAGAATTTGTCCCTTCATCATGTTCTTCGCCGTACCAAATTCTCATATCTTGGGGTTGATATCCTGGAATGTCAGGCTGATGCTCGGATGGGGAAATATCTACCCGTAGCTTCCATCCCTTGCGAACTCTCCCGGCAGCAGGGAAAATCTCAACCTCAAGCTGAACTGCTTCACCCGCGATTAATAGTGCATTGTCTTCTTGTGTGTGGGTATGCCACGGCCGCTCAGGGAGTGACTTTGAGAGGTCAGTCTTCCGATGGCTTGCACGAAGGAACCCTTTCGCCAGAGGCTCGGGTTGACCTGCTGAGCCATATGGAACAACATGTCCTGCTTCATCCACTGCCCATAATGTAACCACTACATCCGCATCGGACATAGATGACGAAACACTGAGTACGGCAGTGAAGTGTCCGGCAAATTCAGTGTCTTCTTCAAACGGCACAGAGTAAAAACTCACGCCTGATTTGCCGCCTGTGGGGATCTTTGAGGAATAGTCAAATTTCTTTTCAGGGTCCTTTGATTCGTCCTTAGTCAGACTACCATCCACGCCAAGGTGCCACTTGGTATATTTTGTTCCAGGAACTGGCCAGTTGTTTTCCTTGCGCCAATACCACGTTTTGTGCCCGAGTCGCATTTGAATGCCAACCTTCTCCAGCTGCGGATGCTCGGTACCCTTCAGATGATAGTTGAGGAATTGCAGTATCTTTCCTGAAGCTTCGTGACTGGGCCATGGATAGTAATTGCAGTCTACCAGCTGAAGGTGCGTATTTTCGGGCTGTCGTAGTCTCCAAGCTTCGAATGCTCCACGACCGTGGATGATAAAGATCTGAGGCGCAGCCAGAAAACATGGAAGATCTAGTGCGACCGATTTGGTACTGATCATTTCCCAGAGACCATCATAGAATGGGTGTGTACTCATCATGCCCATAAGGTCCAGATGATCCGGCCATTTTGGAGAAGACTTGCGTACTCGACTAAACCAGTCAGATAAGTATCGATGAGTGGGGACGCCCCCAATATACGCTGCCTCCCGATACATATCAAGATCAGCTGGCAGCAAAAACGGTTAGTAAGGTGTCATGTGCTTATCGCGAAAGGGATCATACTAGCATAAGGAACAAAGCACTTCAATCCTTTAGGTTTCAGGCTCGCCACATCCCATTGCGTATTCGCCCCGTAAGAGCTTCCCACTAGGGCGACGCTTCCGTCGCTCCAACTCTGTTCAGCAGCCCACTCAACAGCACCATAGAAATCTCTGGCGATTTCTCCCGGAACGCCCCTTTTGCCTGGCGTCTGCGAGACACCTCTGGGATCAACTTTGACCATGGCATAGCCATGAGGTACGTAAGTGAAGGTGTTGAACGTTGCAATATTTTCAAATCCTCTCTGAGTTTCCCATTTGGTTCCCCATGAGCCCCTAGGGAGTTGAATGGCGACACTTATGGAGGTCGAATGCCAGTCATCTTCAGCTTTTTCAAATGCCATGATTTCCCCTGTATTCTCAAGGTCAGGGCCAGAGTGGAATACCCTCCTCCCATAAAGGGTACAGCTGATAAGAACTGGATATCTCTCCCCTAGTTGATGCAGCAATGGCAAGTAGACATCAGCTAGCACGTTATTTCCATCCTGTGTCGGGATCCGGATGTCACGCAAGACTTTAAAGCCGGCCGCCTCCCTACGAAGGTGATTGCGGGTATGTGAGACTGACTTCGGCAATAAGCTCAGTTCATCGCATATACTGGACAGTGCAACGTCAAGGTCAGACAGGTTAGATGAGTCCAAATTTATTTGAGAAGCGAATTTGGTTACAACAGCTTCGATCTATCACTAATAATTAGAAACTCGGGCGCTGCAGCCAGCCATTGTCACTTACTTTTGCATCGATTACAATTGGCGCTTCAAACCCCTGGGCTGGAGTCAAACTGTACAGCAGTCTCGCCCGATTTACCAACTTGGAAGCGAATTCCGCGGTATCCTTTGATGCCAAGTCAGATACGGTGAGCAGTGGCTTGCCGATAGATTCCCCGACTATAAGTTCTCCGATAGAGAAAGTCAAAAGCTTTCCAGGTTCATAACAGAACTTGCAGTCGGCTGTGGTGATACCCTCGAGTGAGCCACAGCGGTACGAAAGCCCAACTACATCGGAAAAGACGCCTTCTTCACTCATGTTGATAGTATGGCCTCTGTTATAGACTAGTCCCGTTTGATTGATGTATATATTTTTGTCATCGGGATTTCCACTCTCACTGTCGAGAATAAGTTCTTTGAATGGGACCAGATCGGATAAGTAATTATTAGAATTTACAAGACAGAAGGTTCGGTGCTTCGGCTCTAACTGAGTGCACGTGGAGCTGTGCCTCAATGAGCAGAGTACTAGTCCTAAATTTGGGGTAAATAGTTGAAAGAGTTGGTTTGGGGGACCGAAAGCCGATTTTCCCAATCAATAACTAAGTTCAAAGGCCAAGTCACAAACTGCCGAGAACATGAGAAATTCCGAGAAGGCCGGTCTCTCTCCACATTCTTCGGTAATTGGAAATCGCCGCTCGTGTTTATGCCATTTACGGTGTTTTCCCGCAGTCGGGTTAACTGAGCAGAAATAGTTAATTGGGAGAATCTAGAATAGTGATGCCCAGTATTGGGGCAGAGCAAGGCTTTCAACATTTCAACCTCGGCTTGCCCCTCCTCCTTAGTGATTGAACAAGTGACTCCCACATGCAACGGCAATCTAATTTTCAACAAGCTCGTTGGTTCAGTAATGATAATAAAGAATACAAGGCGTCAAGTTTAGACTGTATGTGTTTCAGCCCTTGATCTTCTGGCCTCCGTAATGGCGCTTCCTACATTATTTGCCGAGAACCTTCTCTGGTCTCATAAATCTTTCCTGGCCTGTAGACAACCACCCCTCTTGTTATAAGCGGGGTTTATGGGCCCTCTGATATTTATTAAGTGCGTCATTGGTGGATTGAAAATCATGAATCTATGCCTGCATTAAAGCTAATCAATCATTATTACTGCTAACCCTGAGCAGAGCGGTGAACCGCTAAGATAATTGCAATTGGCAAGCTATTTTTATCCCCATAATTCTAGTGTAACGAAATTGGTCTGCAAATAGGCCTTGATTGGGTTTCTCGGCGCTTAAGAGACCCAGGTGTCGAAAGTACATTTGTACAGTAACTTCCATGCGAACTAAGGAAATAGTGCTTGATGCCTGCACTTATGCAGTAAACCTCAAAGCCTGGTGGGTGCAAAAATCATTATTGAAGAAGGCATCTAATAACCTGTAAGGCATAGAATTGTATATTCACTGTACTTTACAATCTTTCCTTTTACTATCGTGCATGCGTCTTCTGTTTCTAAAGGCATAAACGTCAGAAAACTTTTTCACTCAAAGGAATAAATGCCATCTGGAAGTGCAGTTGAAAAAAGATCCATCAAATCAATTCCTTCTGGCAACCGATTTCCAAGAGGGGAGAGGAGGGTATCAGCAGGGTAGAAGGGCTCGTCCATATTCATGTGGCCTGTAAACATTCCACCCATAAGGTTTTGGCCTCCCTGTCGGTGAATTTATGTTAGAACTGTGTTCAAAGTTGGTTACGAAGCTTTGGAAACGTACGGTGTCTATCGACACGGGGGTTTGCAGTTCAGTTCTAGTCGCGTCCGTGTGCTGACTACTGCCGACCTCAAATATGGAGTCTGTCCTCCTGACTACATCACTGCGATCTACGCTGTGAATATAATCTCGAGCTATGTGAGCGATATCAGACAGGAGAGACGTTTGGAGGGCTCCACCAGAGACATATTCTAGACTGCAGAAATAGCCGGCGGCGATCCCTAGTAGAGACAGATTGCTTTTTGTTTTATCGTGAGTTGGATCATGTATGATGAAGTCGAAAAGAATAAACGTGGCTGATATTGGTACGGATACAAGGATCCTGTACCGCCTTCCTTGTTAAATATGTCTGGAATCTTGGCAAATGTGTTACTGACCAAATTGGGGTGTAGGTCGCTAGATCAATATACTTCGTAAGTTCAATAATTGCCCTGCATGCGTTTAATAGCACTTCCTTGTCATCTGTTGCCGGACATGATGATGCTGCCTCTGGAAGGCTTAAGCGGAGTCGAGTCAAGGCAATAACAACACTATAGTAATGGCAATGGACTCTGAGTGTGATTGCAATCGATGCTTTATCTAGATCGCACAAATGGCGTAAAGGGCTGCCGGGTCGAAAATCTTCTGGTATAGCCTTTCTCCAGCATTCAAGCTCATGATTAGAATTGTCGATTGTCGATTTGATTGAATTAGTAGAAAGCAATGTTGCGCTAATGGAGAAGAGGGCATCGTAGGCTTTAGAAATCAGCCTACTGAAACGACATACTGAGTAAAACCAGTCAAATTTTCCGAAATTTGCCTCCGGAGCTTCTGGGACTGGGGTGCCAATATCTGAATCAATTAGGATCTATCCCTCCCAGTCAGCTACGTTCTACGTTTCGACGCCGAAAATTACATACGGAAGACCTCCCGCAGGCAAAGGATAGCGTCTTCTCTAATATGTAAATCACCCAGAAGGTACGTTGAGACACAGAGATGTTCTCGCTATCACATATGGCTCTATTGAGGCCTAGAGATTGCGCCATTCGAGCCGCTTCGGCAGTTAACATGTCTCCGATCTGTACACAAGATGAATTACGGGCAAATATAGCCTGCACTTAGTTAGCTCGGATAATGTGAAGCCGAGCCCTGGATATTACCATTGAGATTACAGCCTTTTTATATATCAGTAACAAGACAATAAAAGTAACGTCAGTAAACATACCTGTACATTGACGAGGGTCTCTTTTGGAATCAAGATTTCTGGAAACAATCCCAGTGCAGCTTGGAAAAACTTCCATGAAGTACCTCTACCTGGTTCAAAGGAGCCACTACCGTGATACTGGCTTCCTAGTGCCAGCACAGAATAGTAGAGGGCTGAGAAAGGCGGGCTGTCCTGAAGGAGCAGAGCTAAATCCCCTTGAAAGACTTTTCTTTCAAACGTTTGGCGATCAAGGAAAGGATATATTGGGTGTATATGGTCGAAGTATGCTGAAATATAGCTTAGTAATTGTAGCACACAAGTACGTAGACACATCTAGCCAACCTGTGACATATAACTTAGTGGATTCTTCAGAAATCTGCAGACCACATAAGGGAGCATTGAACTTGATCGTAGCAGCTTGGTGATTATCATTGTGATTCATACGCGAATTGATGGAATTAGAAAGTGATTCAAGAAGGTCCCGGAGCTTCCTGTGGCCTAGGCGATCGGAGATTGACGCAATCTTCTGATCGGAGAAGAACGCGATCCCAGAGCTTCCAACTATACGTGTTTAGGATCCCCATAATTCCACCAAAGGGCAGCACTGAGATAGCTTACCATACTGGTCATTGGCCTAGATGTAAAACAGAAGGTGAGTGGATGTATTATGAAAGAGGTATTGAGCACACGTACCTTTACTATTGAGCTTTCATTTCGGCGCCTCTCACTAGTACTTCTATCTTCAAGTAGGCGGTCAATGTACAGCCGCCTTTGGTGCATCTCCTGATGTTTACCCTGGGTAGGGTCTGCATTACACTCTAGTGATAAGACATTTATCTCGCTGTTGAGCGGATAGTTTCGCTCTTCTCCTATCCCTGCATCTGATGGCGCCGTGGAGGATGAGAAGATAGACTGTCCTACATCAATAATAAGAGATCAATAGCTGAGCTCTCAGGAATCCAGTGCGAGTTACCATCAGTGCTCAAATTTAGAGCGGGTTGTGCGCGCTTGGCTCTCTTCTTCTTGTGGCCGAAGTGGCATGAGGTACCACGCTTCTAGAGACCGAGTAAGTAAAGCAGCCCTAACTTACTGACTCTACAATGCTTACTTTGCAACTATTACAAGATGTATCATCGTAGAGCGTCTCTTCATACAATTAGTACCACTTCGCGTTATGTCATGTATTGACCAGACATACTAACACATCGCACCTTGCGAGACTTGCATTCATCACAGCTTTTCGAAGTCTTCAGCTGCAACATCATGCCTCTATTTATCTGCTTTGGTCTCCCCAGGAAGATAGTAGCTCGCTCCGGTGATGGGATATGTTAGAACACTTCAACTTCGAGGAGAGACATGAGGTCACAATAAGCTCGGTCACGTGACTAGAACGAAACTAAATGAGCTACCCCACATCGGTTGTACCTTTGATTGTGAATCGAACATTAATTATACCCTGAAGTATCGTAATAGTTTACTTAACGTTTCTAACTAAGCAGGGTGCCTCTTCGTCCACTGACAGTGCGATTAGCCCATTAGAAGGAGTAAGGCACCGCCGGCTTTCAGGGTTTTGGATCAACAGCCCATCCCAGAAGTATAGGTAACCACCTCACATCTTTCTAGGCATAATAATAATAGATAAGGTAAGCAGTCTTTACTAATTAAGTACATGAGCCCTTAATCCGATACTAAGCTTGGTGAGCAACTGAAACGCGCTATGAAGGCGGCACCGAGCTGCTACCAAACAGGTTCTTGGGAAGCTCCGAAATACCGAAACTCCGAAACTCCGAACTTCGTACCTCTCAAATTTCCGACAATACCTGTAAGGTCAATGGCCTGCTCGAGACCAGTGAGGCTGTGAGAGGGAGAGGTATGTCGTTAAGTAGATGATCACATGGTAAACAACTAGCAATTTGCCTTCGTCTTCGGCAGGGCAAGCATCAGCGCAAAGAGCATAGGAATTGAAAGGGGTGTGATTCAAAACAGTGGCCAAACACTCCGCTTGATATTGGGTTGGAAGCCGTTTCTCCCTTTACAAGTCTATTCAGTAGCCGAGGACCGTGAGGGACATTGTGTCCAAAGCATGTTTTGCAATTAGAAATGGGGAAATTAACTCAGAAAACTTTCCCCACTTTCCCGCTAACCTAATTTCCCCTATAAAAGACCACCACATATATTCCTGTCACCAGGTGATCAACACCAACAAGAAACTGTCTCCAATGAAAAGAGGAAAGTCCTATAATCTTAGACAGCCGTTCTGCCCGTGAATTGATGCTCAGGCACTGTCCGCCAAAATCTGCGTCACATTCAATTGCAAGCTGAGAATGTTGTTCGCTAATGCTCTTTCCTGTATTTGAACAGTCTCTGTTTAGAAGGCTGATTTCTTTGAGGGCCGTTAAGGAAGTATACTTACATAATACGTAATGTGCTGATTGTTGTATACTACGCTTGTTCCAGTGATTAAAACGTTCATAAGACCATTTTTATCCACGCTGGCTAAAGCCTTCGTCTCATTCAATATTGAAACCATTGGAAATATATTGCTACCAGGCGAAATGGTCAAGTTTGACAAAGTGGCATTGCCGACAACACCAGAAGTTTCGGTAGAGAGAGATAAGGTCACATTCCCCTATATAGTGGTTAATAAACGGCGTTAACATAAAATGATGGCTTAATACCAAGGCAACGGTGAGACAAGAGGGATTTGGGATAATCAAGGAGCCGTAGAGATTTGGCTCTCCTGCAAGTGCAGTGAGGTTGAGCTTTACGCCCATGATATTAAATCCCTTTAAGCCATTGAGTGCTAATATCTTTAACATTGGTTCTTCAAATCGGATAGGATGTGGAGAGAGTAGTACTTTTGTATGTGGTACTTGAGTTGTAATGAATGTTAATTATGGGTAGACGCCCTTCATGTAACCTGGCCTCACCAGTTAGGGCCGTCGTTACATTCTCCCGTGCTAAAACCTGGATAGCATAATCTGTTAGTTCATCTAAATCCGAAATCTTGACTCGTTGCTGGGTAATATTGACACTAGACGTTGGGTGTAAGACGTGTACACTAGGAATGGTAAGTGTAGCTATCGGAGCTGGTCCAAAGGTGCCGTTGGTTACAAGATAGAGAGACGCGTTGAAGGCATCTAGTGTTGGTGTAAAGATATCGCCATTATGGAGTATGGCACTCTGAGTGATTGTGATTGCATCAGGCGCCGGGTCAAGAAACTGTAAGCTCGTAAACTCCATTGTTGAAGCATCAACACCACTCTGAGCAATTCGAGGGAATCCGACGTAAATTCTAGTTACATTAGTTTAGCAGTGTTCTCAAATCGTTGGGAATAAACCCACAGGCAGAGTGTGACGATCAAAGTCCCAGCACAGAATACGAGGGCGTGAAGCCACCACCATCTGGCACAGTGTCTCTTTACCTTTTCCCTAAATTTAAGCTGCGGTGCAATCCCTACTTGCTCGATTTGCTCTTGTTCTGCGGCCTTGTCTGAGCTGTGCGATGCAGAGAAGTAATTCATGATGATCTGGAGCTGACTGCAAGAAATATAAATCAGAGATGTCAAAAGAGATCGCGTCCGAAATAGATGAACGGAAGAAACAAGTGAGCGGTTGAGAATCGAGGATGTCCAAATAGGAATTTATAATCAGAGCACCATGCAGTCAATATTGAGCAAGACAAAAACAATCCCTGTAGTTCAACGAGGAAAGCCCGGGAGAGGGATGCATGCTGCACGTGCAAATGTTAGGGATATATCACCGTGAAGCATACGGTAGTTTCCATTCCTCCCCCGGCCGGTCCCAATATCTGCGGGGTGCAGCTTGGGGGCGGGGACCTCGGAGAATTCCTCCCATGGCGTTGTGACGGAGGTAAATTAAATCATTTCTGCGTTTGGCAGTAACCAACATGCATATTAAATAAGATGAAAATGAATCTGATGCTCTGTTTCAAAATATTGCTACCTCGACAATTGGTGGCAAGATGAACCAACTGTCTCGACTTTTATTATCAGAGCTAAATTATTCTATAAGTCCTTGTTCAAGACATGACTGCGTGTATTTTATAGAAAATTCTCCAGCTTCCAGTTAAATTCTAACATTGCGCAATACTGAGAGGAGATCACAGCTAAGTGATGAAAGAGCTCCAGCAATTTTTAAAGTAGGTTTCCCTTAGCAAGGTTTCTTCATAGATGAATGTATGACTACTATTCCTACAACATCGATAAAAGTTCCGACGTACCACAACCGTTCCCAGTTAATTCTAAGATTGATTTAAACACTAGACGAAGACAAAGACGGTAACTGAAGTTGCATTTCTGCTTGGAAAGCTAACAATATAGCGGTAGACGGAAGTCAAGGTACAGATATTTTCAAGTAGTATCGAAGGTCACAGGCCTGGTGGCAAACTGAAAGGGACACTAGAGGGTTAATTAAGAGAAATTATGCCGCCCTTGGCGTTATTGGGCGTCAGAAGTTGCCGTTGGGGTATGGGGTTGGTTGTGATTTAGAGGGCACTAACGGCTACGGGGATGGGAGTAGTAGGGATGCAGTGGAAGTGGCAAAAGGGAAACCGTGGAAAGGAGGTCCAGAATTTTAGTTTCTCTATTTGGCATACCGGAGTTTTGTTCGGTCCTTGACTAGTTTCTGCTGGCCCAAAAATGGGAGAGGAGGCTCTTACATCCACGTGAATTGACAGACTATTTTAAGATGAGTCGCCACTGATATTGAGACGATTCCGATTTGCTCCAGCTTTGAGAACTTGAGATAACTTCATTCAGCACACTATATAACAAAACTGCTACTGCGCCAAAGAGAGAAAAATATTCCTATTACTCTGTCGATCCTAAACTATGTCAATTATGACAAGTCCGTATGCCATTCCATTGAAAAGGTAATTCTTACCTTCTTAATTCCGAACGCAGCCCATTTGCAAAGGATGCGATGGCTAGGGGTTAGAAATGTCAACAGATAGCGAGCCAAGCCGTGATTGCCCAAGAAATTGACGAAGAAGCGGCCGGAGAGTAGCAGCTGCAACTGCAGTAATTCCAATGCCAAGTTCAATGGTAGATAATGTTCTCACAATAGTAGCAGTGTAGAGAAAATCGGCATTGCCATTTAAATTGCTCAGGTAAGGGAAACGAACAATTGTTACAGCTGATGCACTATTGAAATAGTTCAGTCAAATGACGATATAATGTAAGGAAGGGAGATAGAGGGGATATGACAATATATAACGTATAGTTTACTTACATAGCGCCAAGAACAAATAAGATAAGTACTGATGCCTTAGTCCTTAGATTCATTTCGAGCCTCCAGATAATAAATCCAGGCAATATACAAAAGGTCCAATCCGACCAACAACTGACTGCGGAGAAGGCATAGGCAGTGCGACTTATGATTACGGTGTTAATGCAGCTGCCACGCATGCCATTGCCATCGAATCGTCCCCAAAAGTATGCAATGGGTTGGCATTGAAGGAGGATTATGAGGAAGGAATACACGCCAATTATTCCCGACACAGCCATGACACTCCAGACGATTGTTCTCTGATATGGCTTGGCAGTAATTCTCACGATGAAGAGCCCAATGGTGAATTTCAATGTAGTAGCTGCTAGGCAGTATAATTGCTCTCCAAACCACCAGAGCGGTAGAGAATTTAGCATATATTAAAAACGTGCGGGTTGAGTAAGTACCTTAAGACAAGCAGGAATATCTACAGGTAAAATATCAACAGTATGCTTTCCAACGCCATAGTGGACACCAAGCAAGACGAATATACTGTAAGCTGTAAATAATACCTTCGCCATGTCAATATTAATATTCTATAGGTATTTCGGGATAGAATTACTTGTGTAATGAGGCACAGATAATCCTCAGGCCCAAAGTGGTGTAATAATTCAATCTTGCAATAACATCTTAACGACACGAACAACCAGGTCAGCCCTAGTAGGAAACACGCCGCCCCAGCAGCCTGAGGACCGAGATTTTCGGTCATAGTTACATGTCCGATACCTCTCGCACGGGAAAGTTGGGCATGCACTTGTGTTTTTGTGCTCTTCAAATAAAGCAGGGTGATTGGGAACAAAAAAAAAACAAAAAGCAAAAACATAAAATAAAAAACACGGAGTACGCAATTGAATAGCCGCGGAGAAGATGCATGATATAACAGGTCCGATATCATCTAGAATAGGATAAAAGTGCGGGGAAGGACATGGTTCTTGAGAACTGCGGGGATGCGCTGGTGGGCCCGGAGGAAGGGGCTTTTGCGAGTCCAAGGAGGAACGGCTCTATAGAAAATATCGAACTGCATGGAATACAACAAATGACCTTTCTCTCCGGAACTAGTGATAGACACACCCAGATCTAATTATCTCTCGAGCTGCCAAAGTTGTAGATAAATGTACCAGAGACTTTAATCTTTCAAATATGCAATTTCATGAACAAATAGAAAATTCAAATATTTAAATGACTCTGGAGAAACTGGGCACCAGTGCTGATTGGACCCTTCTGCTCTGTCAATTTCCCTCCGGGGGCGTGGGTGATCGTTGAGATTCATGCCTTTTGTCTCAATCTTTGCTATAACGAAGTTTGCCAAGTTTCATTTCTTAAAGAAAAAGTAATTACTCTTTTGAGGAAAATAACTAGATGTAGTAGTATATAAGTGCGTAGAACAATTTAATTATGATGCTTTTTTAGGAACCTTTATGTTTCCTCAACTATAAACCGCCCTTTTCGATCTTGCACTTCTATTACAATAGTACTTTCTTCGATCAGTTCTCCAGCGACTTCAATCTCACACTTCATAACTTCTCCAACCTTCACCTCTCCGACCCCCTTGGGTGTTCCCGTAAGCACGAGATCGCCAGGCTCCAAAGTCATCACACGAGAGATGTCCGCTAATTGTCTCGGAATTCGAAAGAGCATAAGATCCGTCGAATCTGCCTGGCGCAGCTCGTCCCCCACAAACAGCTTTAGGAAAACATCGTGAGGGTCGGGAATTCGATGCTTTGCAATTCGCTCTGAGATAGGAAGGAAGGTATCAAATCCTTTCGCAATAGACCACGGGAGGCCTTTGCTTTTGGCTTCCGCCTGGATGTTACGTGCCGTCATATCGACAGTCAATACGTAGCTATCAATTGCATCGAGAGCAGCCTGGTGGTCCTTGGGATCAAGATCGCGAATCGTCTTGCCGATGACGAGGCCTAATTCAACCTCGTAATGTAGAGTGACGCCTTGTGGACGCAAAATGGGACCCGATCCTGGGAGGAGGATTGATGACGGCGGCTTGAGAAAGAAAAAGGGCTGTTTGGGACGAGCGTTCTTCAGCTCGGAGATGTGGTCGGCGAAATTCCGACCAATGCAGACGACTTTTCGACAATTTGCTCGAATGGAAGCATCCATGGCCCACGTATAGAACCCGATCAAATCAATGTTTATGAAGTGCACTTTTGCATAGATAGAGCTCTATACAGGTACACACAATGTGAAGGACAGAATTATGTACGAACGGGGATACTTTGAAAAGCGAATTAGGAATAATGCTCAAAGAGCAGAGGGACCTTAAACTGGCATGCAGCTAGGATTTGTAGAATCTTACTTTTCGCCGTACAAGGTATTTAACCGTCGAAAGAGAGAGGAAGGAACATAGGAGTGAGAATTTAACAAGTAAATATGATTTTAACAAAGAGGTAAGATTACATATTTGCCTTAAGTGATCATTTTTAAGGGAATGCTATATTATGGGTTCCTACCCAGGCTCATCGCATAGACCACGTGTTAGATGCGGGCGGTTCCACCATTCACGCTATATTCAGAGTACCCCAAAATTTGGGGTAGATTCGGCGAGTCTTAGCCACTCGGACCGAAACCACCTACGGAACTTTTGGGATGGCCCTCAGTGCAACTCTGTGGGTCAACATCTGTACACAAATCCCCGAATTGTTGTGGGGGGAGGGGGGGTAGGGGATGCGGGGTGGTTTGCTCGGCATCGCAATTGCCAAATGCATATGTTACAATCGAAGTTTATCCATAGCATACCCCCCAGATAAAAATCCAAAAGATCTGTTAAATGGAGATTGATATTCTCTATTGTCTTTCTCTGACTAGGAGCATTCGGCCACCCCGATACATCAGAACACCAGACCGATAACGAACTAGGACACCAAATATTGACAATGACATCACTTACCGCTCTTCGCCTACCTACAGTGGGAAATGTGACAGTCCATAGTGAGCCCAAAGATAACACTGAGAAGAGTGCTATCCAAAGCCTCTCCCAAGGCGTAACACTTTCCGGGATTCCTTCCTTCACCTCACTCGAATTAAAACGACATTGGATGCTCGAGCACCTGACGGGGGCTTTTCGGGTCTTTGCAAGAAAGGGGTTTGTTGAAGGACTCACCGGGCATATTAGTCTAAGAGATCCGGGTGAGGCATCGCACGTTTCAACATTTAAATGTATCGTTACTAAATAATATCAAGAGCATAAGGACTGTTTCTGGACTAATCCGTGGGTTAGAGAGGCGCTGTATCTTTTATTGAGATGCTGACTTTCTAAAGCTACGGAGTTCACTTTGGATTAATTAAAGTATCCGATCTCATACTACTCAACGAGAGTGGTGTTCCTGTTGGGGGTGCAACCCATTTGCCGGCGGGTGCCGCTGGGTTTCAGATCCATTCCCACCTTCATAGGCGATATCCACATATTAATGCGGCTTGCCACACCCACTCCACATATGGGAAAGCCTACTCTGCATTCTCCAAAAGACTTGATATGATTAACTTAGATGTCGTTGACTTTTTTGGCGACGCTCACGGAGTCTATAATGAATTCGGTGGCGTCACTCTGTCCGAGGAAGAAAGTGACAGACTTGCAGAATCTCTCGGAAACAAGGGCAAAGGTCTTATTCTTCGAAACCATGGGTTGCTCACTGTCGGCGGTACAGTGGATGAGGCCGCTTACCTGTTCTGCTTAATGGAGAAGTCATGTGAGATACAGCTTTTAGTCGATGCTGCCTCTGCGGGCTCTGGAAACCCAAAGATTTTAGTTAGCGATGAAGCGGCAAAGTTTACCTTTAAAGCAATGAGTGATCCTGTAAGAACCACCCTTGATGTTTATAAGTCTACTCAGGACCGAGCATTGAATACAAGGCTGATCTGTTGAATATAGGAAACCCTGTACTGTGCGTTCCAACCAGAGTATGAGATGGAAAAAGCGTTAACAGGGCGAGAATTCCTGAAGTAATCTAAACCCAATCTTTTGGCCATTATCGGACAATAAAATTATCTGCAAAGACTATTTTCCCGGAACTGCGTGGGCTATTAACTTGATGATTGTTGCTGTTGATCACATCTCATGGCAGAAGGCGCTGTTAATACAATACCGCCAACATGTAGAATCAGCTCCATAATCAATTGCTTCCAAAAGTTGTGATAGCCTTCTGATTGCTAGCGTTGATCTATGTACAAGATGGACGATTTTATGATATAAGAGGCTAGAGGCTTGGTTAATTATTGTGCAAGAAAAATAGCGCGGATAGAAAGGTTCTGAGGATCTTAGCTTTTGGTCCTTACTCTTTGTCGGGCACTCGGGAGCCCAACAATATGTAGATAATTATATCTAAGGACCACTTAGCTCCGGAAATAAGTTAATTTTATTGCA
This sequence comes from Oidiodendron maius Zn, assembly GCA_000827325.1. Classification (NCBI taxonomy): domain Eukaryota; kingdom Fungi; phylum Ascomycota; class Leotiomycetes; family Myxotrichaceae; genus Oidiodendron; species Oidiodendron maius. The sequence goes on along the minus strand of KN832872.1, from coordinate 2,328,832 downwards.
CTTTATTACATAACATAGTTCCGGGTGACCTATTTAAATCCCGTTCCTCCCCCACATCGTTCAGGCAGTTTAATTGAAGTTGACGGCACCAGCGACTAATGTATGAATATTTACTCGCCTTTCCTAACCTATTCGTTTGTACGACCTCCTGGTAAGAAAGTGCTATCGCTGCTGAAATATAAGCATCTCTTGGTAAACAGTACAACTCAAATAAGGCTGAATATCCCATTCTACTAAGCTGACTTGAGACTCTAGATTGCTATACATAGCTGTCTTGCGCTATCCAGAGGTATTCTGACGAGCGAGAGGGGTGGAATCTCTTCAACACTTAATTAATGAAAGCACGGACTGCCCTCAGCTAGCTACTATTGGAATCTACGTGTAAAATGAGACATAGAGTGGATATAGCACCATGCAGGTTTTGCGACCGAAAATTCTCGAGAACAGAGCATGTTCTGAGACATGAGCGCACACGTACGTGCCCAAGAAATTATGCTATTGATTGGAATCTGATCATTTTCTAGACACAAATGAAAAGCCATTTGCTTGTAGCTGTGGAAAAGTCTTCTCCAGGCAGTAGGTTGTCCGAAAACATTAGATGCAAGGTAGTAATCAATTTTCCTCTGTTTCTTATAGGGATCTGTTATCTCGTCACTTGAAGCTATCACATAGCCGTCATGAGGAGCATAGACAAGCACTGTCACTGCCGAAACCGGCATCAAGAAATCCACAACCTCAAACATTCGACGCAACCCGAGATAATGAAGAACTTGCTCAATTCTCTGGTTCATCATCTGGAGCCTCTTTGGCCGTTGGAGACGTGTCATCTCATTTTTCCCGTCCAGATAATCTAGATATTCTCTGGACCAATGTCGATACTACTGCTCTGTCTACACAATCCGGTCAGTTTGAAACAGGTTTTTTGCACGACTTGATGTCATTGTCTCAGTATGGAACTATTGACTTAGCACCGCCAATCATGTCAAATCCACCACCCGAATATGGGACTGGGGACTATCAAGGAGAGAATAGTGTCGAGAGTGGAATGCTATCGTCATATTCTTCTCGGCTGCCATCTTTAGAGCCCGAAGACGGTCGACAATTCGATGAAAGACGCTCTGGGACTAATATCCCGCATCTTACACTTCAGGACGTTGGACGGAGCAAATTGTATAGTCCTTGGAGAATAACTCATGCTGACTATACCTCCATTAATGGGATTATTCAGCGAGAACGAAATATTCTTCCCGTTCCATTCGAACTTCCGTCTAGGCATGCATTAAACCGCTACTTTGAAGGATACTTCACAGGATTTTATAACCATTTACCATTTTTGCATATCCCAACCTTGTCACTTGCCGATATTTCTCCTGCTCTGTGCCTTGCCATTGCAGCAATTGGAGCACAGTACCGCTTTGAAAGGGAGGAGGCTCTGCGCCTGTACTGTGCGTCTAAAGCATTTGTAGATTATCAAATAGGGCTACGACCTCGCTGGTCTATTGCCTCTACAGCCCTGGGTAACTCTGGGCAAGAATATTCGCCAGTATCTTCCATCCTTGAACCTGAGGGTAATCAACATGACTGTCATAATGCTCATCGCCTGGAACTTACTCAAGCGCTGATCATTCTCATGATATTTGCAACATACAATCCCCATTCTCTTCTCCAAGACGCATTTGAAATGGCGAACTGCCTTGTCTGCGATCTACGGGAGGAAAAGCTACTTGAACAGGTCGATAATTGCTTAGACCTGACTTGGGAGCAATGGGTGAGGATGGAGTCTCGACGCCGAACTATTTTGGGGGCTTTTGTCTTTTTGCATATTCAGTCCATAGTTTACGATATTCCGCCAAAGCTCATGAGCAGCGAAATATGCCTGATTCGTGTTCCTGTTTCAGAGGCACTTTGGAGAGCTAGGAATGCAACTGAGTGGATGACCATGCAAACACAGGACAAGCCAGCAGATATCACATTTGGCGAGTGCTATGCTGCTTATTTCGCTTCGACGAGAGAACACTCTTCTAAGTGCGATGTCTCGCCTTTCGGAAATTTGGCTTCGATCCACGCTATGATACAACAGATCTATTTAGCCTGGGAGTTAAGCTTTACGACTTTTAGTTATGGAGGATGCGATGAACCAAAAATTCAGTGCCTGCCCCCTTCAATGGTTACAAGATTTGAGCACGCACTAGGGAATTGGAAGAGTAACTGGGAAGCTACCACAGAGTCCTCCATTGATCCTGCATCGTCGTGCGGACCACTCGGGTTTAATTCAACTGCTCTCTTTCGAATAGCCTGCATGAGACTCCATTTCAACCTAGGACCCCATCTGAAGTTCAACACCAGAGATCCGCGGATCATCGCGGAGGCTATTCGACAGGCACCGCTTCCTGCCCGTACACCAAAGTTATACAACGCCATTCTTCAAAGCGCACACTCTCTGAGCATACCTGTCCGGCTTGGAGTGGAGTACGTAGCAAGAACTCAAACTCTAACTTGGAGCATCGTCCACACCCTATGCAACGTTGAATGTGCTTTTTTCTTAAGCAAATGGCTCCAACTAATAGCATTAGACCCCGAAAGGTTATTTCCCGAGGAAAAAATGTTATTAGGACTTGTGAACAGTGTTCTATGTGAAACAAATCTCAAGGTCCCAATTCAAGCTGAGCAAGATAGCTCTAAACGGATAAAACGCATCGGCATAGCTATCATTAAGCTTTTAGCCCAGACTCTTAAAGGAAACCACGTTTTTGAACTGGTGGAAATACTTTGTGTGTCTCTTGAAACTTATGCTGAAAGCCTGGAACATGATCTTTAACGAGAAAGAGGCTTTCAAAATCTAATGGACTTCGTCCTCCGTAGTTTATCGCTTCGAAAATTGCAATACCGTTATCTCTGAAACTACAAATTAACGCGTAGTTGCTTGACCTTGTAGTGGATATTCGGTCGCGTTGGCTGGAATGGCCAGGAACGCAATACACACCCTATTAATGTTGCATTGGAAGATACTATTGCACCAGAATCGAGCAATCTGCGACATGAAGTTCGACTGCGAAAGGCGAGGCAGCAAAGGTAGAAAGCCCTGAATTCTTGACTAACTTTAGGCGCGGCCTCGTTATGTCCAGCCGTTGAGACATGTATTACAGGTAGGATCGGAATAGAAAAGGTCCACTTTCCTCGAGAACGGTTATACTAGCGGCAATTCTGTTGATTACAAAACCGGATGGGGGACTGGCTATAGCTGGTTCCTTTAGAAGGGGCAAATGGGGGTGGAAGATCAAAGTAAAACTAACTTTCATCTCTCAGTTATCAATATGAGATGGCACACAACAAAAGAGTGAAGTGCAGGCAATTGCCTATCATGTAGCTCAATTTCTCATCTTTTCTTAAAATGGGGAATAAAAGAACAATAATCACCTTCACATAATATGAGGGCCACTGGCCTTTACACAACGATGCCAGTTTTGTACTCTGGGCTCCAGTACACAAATAAACAGAATTCTCAAATTTAGGAGGAAAAAGTTCCATTCCTCTGCCGCGCCTTCGCATACGAACAGCGCACGGGTGAGAAAAGAGAGCTTAGCCCACTGTCAGGCTGATTGCCAGGTGGACTATCAGGGCCGAATAGGAGGCCGAATTTCAACCGAACTGTTCTAAGGGCGAAGTTTCGGGCTTGGAGCACCAACGTCGTACTCTATACCTAACTCAGATAAAGGCCGAGCGGGTGGGCAAAAGATTTCATCCGTCGCTTCTCATTTTCATATTAGAAGTTCAGGCTAGCATTCTGAACGACGACATAGTATGGTGGATTACGCGTTGTTCCCCCTAGTACGACTGAAAATGATCTAACCCCTCATTTTCGGGTATTGAACTTAATGAAGTCAAGACTATACTCCTATTTTTCTCCTGATCCCGCTCACTACCTCTCCATCCTGCCATGACCCCGCATTCTGTGGTCGAGACCACACTGCGTCGGTTTCTACAAATAGCCTGCAACCGACGAGATGTGTTTGTTTCTGAACCCTACCTTCCTTCTTTCATTACCAAGATTGGCTGCACATTGAACAATGGGCTCATTCTCGGTGTTCGATTCGTTGATCGCGACAATTATTTTTCTAAATCTTTTCCAGACTGTTTTTGCTCAAGGCAACAAGTATGCTACCGATGACCTTCTTTCAAGTAAGCAACCAATTCTTATGGTCAATCCGAGGCATTTCACTGGTCATTCAGGTATTAGAATTTGCTTATTGAATCTCTTACAGTAGGTAAACCTGGATCTAGAGACTGGCTAGCTGCAACTCAAAAAGCTTCTGCGTTCGTAGCTCAGTTGAATCTCACGGAAAAGGCCAGCTTGGTCACCGGCGCTTCTCTTATCGGGGCATGCGTCGGTAATATTGCACCAATTGAAAGACTGGGATTTCCTGGACTTTGCATTTCGGATGGTCCTACTGCAGTCAACAGATTTGATCTGGTCAGTGTGTTCCCTAGTGGGATGACCGCATCCTCTAGCTGGGATCGAGATCTTATGTACCAGCGCGGGCTGCTCTTAGGTGCAGAATTCAAGGCGAAAGGGACACATGTGGGCCTAGGGTGCGTTCAAAGAATCCTTCCTTATTTTTTGAGGGATAAAGTGTTGATTATATTAAAGACCTGTTGCCGGGCCGCTGGGTCGCCACCCCCTTGGAGGTCGCAATTGGGAAGGTTTCTCATCGGACCCATACCTTACTGGAATAGCAATGAAATCCACTATCCACGGAATGCAAGACGCGGGGGTGCAATCATGCTCAAAGCACTTCATTGGAAATGAGCAAGAGACTCAACGAAGTAATACTGTCAACCCAGATGGGACAATCATTGAAGCCATCTCCTCGAATATTGATGACCGGACCTTGCACGAGCTATACCTTTGGCCATTCGCCGATGCAGTCAAAGCTGGCACCAGTTCTGTCATGTGCTCCTACAACCGTGTCAATGAAACTTATTCGTGCGAGAACTCTGAACTTCTGACTGGGCTTCTAAAGAGTGAGCTTGGATTTGAGGGGTATGTCATGAGCGACTACTTCGCCACTCACTCTGGGGTGAAGTCTATTAACGCGGGACTGGATATGAACATGCCTGGATCTCTAGATTTAAGTGACATTGAGACTGGAAAAAGTTATTTTGGAGGAAACGTCACACAAGCAGTGACCAATGGAAGCGTCTCAATGGAAAGATTGGACGACATGGTTCGACGAATCATGACACCATACTTTCTTCTTGGACAAGACAAAGACTACCCTACGGTTGATCCATCGGCTTATTTTGTTCTCGCTACTACATATGGAATGTCTCTCCCAAACGAACTACCGGCTCGCGACGTTCGTGGCAACCACTCTGCCTTCATCCGTACCCTCGGTGCCGCTGGCATCGTGCTTCTCAAAAACATCAACTCCACTCTTCCCCTCAAAGCTCCTATGAACATTGGAGTCTTCGGTAACGACGCTCCGGATCCTACCGATGGCCTCACATGGCCCGACTCCGAAACCCGAACAGGCTTCGAATTCGGCACCCTTGATGTAGGAGGCGGCTCCGGCTCAGGACGACATACGACACTCGTTTCTCCTCTCGAAGCTATTAAAGCCCGTGCAATGCTCTCTGGGGCAAGAGTACAATATCTCACCTCCAACGAAATCATCGCTGCAAATGACCTGACGAGCATCTATCCATCCCCGGACGTTTGCTTGGTATTCCTCAAGACCTTCTCTCAGGAAGGGTATGATCGTTTGTCTTTTGAGGCAGACTGGAACTCTACGCTGGTGGTCAACAATATCGCAGCAAGCTGTCCAAATACGGTTGTAATCACGCACTCGGCAGGAGTAAATACGATGCCATGGGCTACGAATCCCAATGTGACAGCTATCCTAGCTGGACACTATCCTGGTGAAGAAAGCGGAAACTCAATTGCGGACATTCTATGGGGAGATATAAACCCATCCGGGAGGCTGCCGTACACGATTCCTGCCGATGAAGCAGATTACGATATCCCGGTTGTCGATCTAACAGCCGTAACTGATCCAAATGCATGGCAGTCCAACTTTACGGAAGGACTCATGATCGATTACCGGCATTTCGACACTCAGAATATCACGCCTCTGTACGAATTTGGGTATGGGCTTAGTTACACGACATTCCACTTATCTTCGTCACTCGAAATCACTCATCATTCCAGTTCAAACAACCCTTTACCCTTCCCCGACCCTTCATGTCCAATAGCGCCGGGTGGAAATACAGATCTCTTCACAACCATTCTCTCTGCTTCGATAACTGTTTCCAACACAGGAGGCATGGCAGGAGCGACTGTTGTCCAGATTTATGTTTCCCTCCCGCAAAACTCCACACCCCCCGGCACGCCAGTTAAGGTCTTGCGCGGCTTTGAGAAAGTGATGCTCCAACCAAGGGAAGCGAGAGATGTGATATTCGAGTTAACAAGACGTGATCTCAGCTTTTGGGATGTCAAAGAACAAAAGTGGAGGATTCCGGGTGGTAATATTGGGATCAGTGTGGGGTTCAGCTCTAGGGACTTGAAACAGGAGAAAGAGATAAAGCTGCTCTAGAGATGGTTAGTCCAGTGAAGACAATTCTATCAATGCCATAACACATAAGGACTTCGGCAGTTTGTTCCATAACGTGTAGAAGAAAGGACAAGGCAAGTTAGCCAACTTCAAAACATTACCTCCTCACGAGGAGTTTCTTGATTCAAAACTGCTAAACCGAGGCGATTTCTGATCATCGTGGAGCAATCTCCACGTATGTACTCCTCTCTTACCTGTCACCCTTCCGGTTTTGTCTGACTGATGGATCCAGCACTCTTTAATTTAGAGAACGTGAGAAGAACTAGATATTTTTAGCAGGTGAAGAAGAGGTATAACAACATGATAAATGAAATCTATATTCTCAACCAGTAACTCTCATATATCTTGTACAAAACATATAAAATAATCTAAAGATACAGCTACAGGTACGGCATTATCCCTCGCTCGCATAAAGATCTACAATATCACTGACGTCGAAGTTTCCGGTCTTTTAAGGATCTGGACGCCCTATTTCGCTCATAATTGCCTCGTCACAGCCGTCACATTGTTTAGAACCCCTGATACTACACTCTCTCCTGTAAACTAACAGCAGATTCGCGCTGGCGGGCCAGCTTCCCCATTGTAGTACCCCGCGGAAACACATCGCCAGCGTGGACAAAATGAAACATCACCTGCACAACCAGCATTGGGAATGCATCAAACAGGTATAAGAACACCTCATGGCTTGCTAGATAGCCAGTATAGCCCTGAGAGAATTCGATAATGCGATATATACATCGTAAGATGATAAGTGCAGCGGCGTAGAAGAGAAGTTTGAGAAGGGTGTCCCAGGCATGCTTCCCGTATATCGGAATTGTGTATTGGGAGGGAGATGAGCGCATCCGCTTCCAAAAAACGAGAGAGATAACTAGAAATAAGCCGAAGAATGCTAGTTGAACGAAGAGTCCGAGGAGCATGATTTTTTGACCAAGATGCGAGAGTGACTCTTGCACCATCATTCCACCACCTCCAGCCTGCATGAAAAATGCAAACACGTCACCAATGACAAAGACCTTTGTCACCCGAGTTGGTCGAATTAAGGACGCATTAGGGGCGTTAACGAAAAGAACGATGCGACCGTAAATCATGTATATGGTCGCCGCGTAAAGGGAGGGAGGGAGGATGATGAAGAGTGACTGCATCACGTAGGGCATCATCTGGGATGGTTCTTTCGCTGAGAAATAACGCGCGACATAGCCGATTGTCATCACTAGATAAGATAAGCTCGCTGCATATGAAAATTAATGTGTACGTGGAGACCAACTCATAGAACCTACGACCAAGGCACTGTAGAACCAAGTTTTCTTGAGTATCATTGAATAGAGATGATACAGTGCACTGGTGCCGAACAGAATCGCAGCGCCAATGCACACTATTCTATTCGGATGGTAGGGATATATGCCATTGTCATTGTCTCCGCTTGTCATTGTTGACTAAATTTGGGGCAAGTGAAGTGAAATATCAAGTAATATCGGAGCTGGAGAATACTGTAAAGACTTAGTAAGAGCAGAAGACGCGATAGTAACATAGTCTATGTGGTGAGAGTAAAGGCTTACCGAATGTTAAGAAATATTCGATATAAAACTAGAATCGCAATAAGATATAATGAATGGGCCAAGGGGATTTGAGGAGATATATTCCACGCACACTGATGAAATCAAAGACTCAAAAAAAAAAAATCAACGACTGGCATGCAATTCTGCCATTCAACTTTACGGTCACGGAAAGAACTTTATATTTCGTATTATTCTTCATCGCACGGGTTTTCATCGTATATCGTAAATCACCAAGGCAGCACTCTCCTTTCTTTACCGCCATGAACTTTCGGCATCCTTTTGTTTCATTAGCCAGGCAGCTCATGCTTAGCATTGATTGTGCTATTGTAGCTGTGTTCCTGATTGCCCAACTGTCAATCTGCCAGTTCCACTGGAAGCAGGGCAAGGAGCAAGGGTAAATAATTATCACAATCAGATTGATGCAGTTTTTACTCTCTGGGGATCCAGATGTTAGAGCATTGGACCACAGGCCATCAGGTGGAACTGCCATATGCCGAGAATCACGCTAACCCTACATTGTATTAGTTAAGGTTCGGGTTTCGTACACTAACATCGTACTCTAATTCCAATCTCGATAAAGATCCGAGTGCCCACATCTCGGCGTAACGGGTTTCAAGGTGGAAAAATCGCATGGGTCGGACCACCTTTATTCATAAGCTTCTAGCTAGACAACAAGCTGCTGCATCGTATATGTTTCCTTTTTGGCACGAATCTCAGCGCATTCGGTGCAACGCCTCACTTAATTGCTGCTGGAGCCGCCACACCGGAAATCGACAAATTGCTACAGTAGGGAAGGATCCTCTGGAGAGGATCTACGTCATTCCTTGCGTTCGGCATCACCACCCCGTGTAACAGCTTTGATTCTGGCCTCTCCACTCCAAGCGAACGATTCTTCTTTGACGAATCTCGTAGTCGCATTCCTAGCTGCGAGGGTCAGGCATGCCGTCGCGACGAACTCATTCGAAGTCCCGCAATGGCTGTACCAAATGCAAAGCTAGCAAGGTAAAAGTAAGCTTCCTTAGATTCCCACTGTCTTCGTCACTGACATTTCACTTGGAAGTGTGATGAGGCTAGGCCATCATGCGCCAGATGTCTCCGACGTGAAGTCTCATGTCAATACCTGGATGTATTCCACATCCTCCAAGACTCTAGCACAACTTCAACTGTACCGTCACCACAGCCGCCTGCTCATGCCGCCACTATCCCCGAAGGCTTCTGGAACGATGTATTTCCACCTCCTGTACCCAGCCCTGGAAACGAGCAAGTAAGAATCGATAACTTTGGTGATCGAGATCTAGAGCTTTTGCATCATTACTCAACATCTACGTATCTCACACTCGCAACTAGATTATTGCTGGAGGAGTTCTGGCAAGTAGCAATGGTTCGGATTGCACTGTCTAATACATTTGTCATGCACGGCATACTCGCGTTATCGGCATGCCACTTAGCTTACCTGCGGACAGAGGCGGGCGAATATTATGGCAACCTTGCTCTGCACCACTACACCGCCGCAATTTCACTGTTCCGGCCATTGTTGGATAACGTCGATAGTCAGACAGCTGTTCCAACAGTTGCATTTTCGACACTGGTTGGATGCTTGTCGCTCGCTATCCCGCAAGCTTTTTTGCGCCACTTAGCATCGCCACCTACTGGACCAGAATTCGTGAATAATTTGTTACAAAACTTCCGATTAACAAGAGGTGTGAAGACTGTGCTTGGTAGCGCGTCGCAATGGATTAAAGACAGTCCGATGGCGCCTCTATTGATTATAGAAATGGAGGATGCTGAAGTACCACTCGAGTTCCATGCAGAAATTGCAGTGCGTGAACTTGAAGCAAAGATTCGTTTGAATGTCCCGTCAGAAGAGAAAAGGCAAGAATATTTAGCTGCTATAGCACTGCTTCGGCAATGTTTTCCAAGAGGCCCATTTAGGGCTCAGCATCAGGCATTGATTTCCGCGTGGCCTGTCATGGTTCAGGATACATTCTTTACGGAGTTGTTGGAAATGAAAGTCGGCTTTCCGCTAGTGATTATAGGGTATTATGGAGTATTGATGCATTTCATGAGCTCTAATTGGTGGATTGGACACAAAGGGAAAAGATTGGTGGAGGCAGTTTCCTGTATGTTAGAGCCGAAGTGGCAAGATTTAATGACCTGGCCTATGACAGTAGTCCACATTTAGCATGACTGTACTTAAGATTCTATCTAAATAAGGGCTGTACTTGTTTTGAAAATAAAAATAAGTGGTCGAAAAGGGAAAGTAGTAGCAAGAATTCACTCATAGACCGAGCTATTGGTGCATCTCTCTAAGCACAATGTAACCCATAGTCCTGTTATTTGTATAAGGACTTTGAGGCTGTCGAATTCCTCTGCTGCGGTGGAGAGAGCCGGAGATGTATCTAGCAGCTCCTCGCTGACGGAAGTGAGCTGCGTAATCGAAGACTGATACTCATGATCGATGGCAGATGCGCCAGAGAAGTCAGCAGATATATCCAAATGCCTTGGTGTAAGTGACGCAAGTACAGGCTGGTGATGGTGCCATGAATAGGCAAAGCTAAATGTGGGTTTTTGTTGTTGGATGCTATCATTTGTGCTTGTTGTTCGGACTAAGTCTTTATCATAGCCTGAGCTGCCGATAGGTTTCCATGCCACTGTCGATAATTCATTCAAGTTCCAATCCTCCCTCACAAATTCAAAGACTCCATTTGGTAACCAAGTAGCCTTCCAACGATGACCGCCGGCGAGACATATCTCTGCCCTTTCGTAATCTTTTTCGTGGTCAACAATGATAGCCAGAGTTTCTCTGGAAACATCGTCAGATGCACTATAGTTTTCACTCTTGAGGAGAATGAATTCCCTGCCTCCCCACATCCTCCTTCTCCCGGACGTGCTCCAGAACTCCTGTGACAGTTTGGTGGAAAACGTATTCGAAGCTAGCACATCAATTACCGGTCGTGGGCGTGTTCGACATGACAGTTCTTGTAACTGAAATATGAGCTTTGGTTTGACGGTGAAAATTCTTTTTAAACCGGATAGAGGTGTTGCCCGAGCCAGAACGTATGTTGTCTTTGTATCTTGTAGCTCTGCATTTTCTTCATCTTTCCTCAGAATCGCTGCAGAGCCGTCATATACTCTAATTATATTACTCTCAGGCATCCCTAGAGATATTAATCTTTCGGGTCTTCTTCGAATGTTTGTGCTAGCCGCGAACTCCAATACGATTTGCGATTTCTGAATTGCATATGAATAAATTTCGGGGAGGTGTAAAACTAGTTTGCTCCATGAATATTCAAGCTATAAATAGCATGTTGCACCGTAGTGTAATCCCTGGAACTGTTTAGTCATATTGTGGTTTCTAACGGCCTTAGAATTGTTATAATCGTAATAAATAAAGCGAGGCGTTGAACTTGAATCCGACATGTCTACAAAAGAGGAAATCCGTATTCGTTTACGTATCTCGTAACATTTACACGAATCGGGTTGATAGGCTTCAAGGGCAGGTAGCGTATATGTCCGAAGTCCCTCGGTTCGCTACTGGAAGAGTTTGAAACCGGGCCAAGCTGGATCATGCTATCCTCGCCGGGCTACTAAGATGTTTGCATTAAGTTTCTGGTCCAATGCAGTTCGCGTTTGATGTAAGGCGACTTCTTAATAGATTTACCTTCGAAGGTAGTTTTGGTCATGATTTCTAAGTTGGTAACTGGTCATCACTTAATATTGACCGCTCCATAATATTGCAATGAAGCACTCGGGCCTTTAACTGTATTAGGCGTAGATTACGACATTAGGGTACGAAGCTGAACATCAGCAGCGGCATAATTTACCGCATCGAAAAAGAAATGCAATATATCTCCTACTCCATGGCGCGGGCTCGTCTTAGCACCATTCTATCGAAGGTCGGCGAGAGCATCTTACTCAACGTTGTTAATGCCGACATACCCTTGGAGACCTCCCTTCCGAGTTTGAATCCTTCTGCGTCCATCTCGTTAATGCGGAGACGTATGCCACTATAGTCCTGAAGATTGCGTGATCAGATGCCAATATCCTGCTTCTTTGCAACCGTTTTCAAAGTGACCTGTTACTGCGGGTCTTACAGTTTGAAGAAAGCCTAGAAGTATCGGTGTCAGGGAAGCAAATTTTCTCAAGAGCGGCTTCCTATAGGAAGAGACGGTACATGATGATCGTTAAAGCTCCATGTAAGGACGCGGAAGATTGTAGAAAGGCCAACCATAAAATACAGCTGTCCGAAATGCTCGGCGGAAATTGAAAGCTGATGTTTAACGCACGAGATGACTGCTGGATGAAAATTTTCAGTAGCCATCAGCATCCTCTCTATACGGCTCTTCCTCTGCCAGACGACCGAAACAGAGACCTGTTCAGCCAAGAAGAGGCGCTGAATGTAAAAAGTACTCGCACAAAGACTGCTTTTCTGGATCTTGGAGCTTCCGTTACGAGCACATCCGCAGTCTGGTAGCATTAACTTCGAAACTGCACTTCATTTGAAGGAAGAGGATGCCTAGTACCGTTTTGGTGGCCTTCTATATCGATGGTCAACGATACTCCAGGATATGCCCATCAGAAGCAAAAGCTCTTTTAATTTAACAGGCAATCCGATTAATGGTATTTAAACAGTATGATAAATACCACGAACCTATCACTGAGTTGTACGATGGCATCCCTGCTCTAGCTGGCCTCTTGATTAATGTCTCACAACGTTGTAGTCGTGGAATCTGTCGCAGAGATAGAATCCCTGATAGGTGCAAACAACGCTATTTCAGTCACGCAGCCTTCCGCCATCTCTTTATGTTGATCGGCAACGGCATCGCTGATGGGTTTGGTGTACAGGAGGCATCAGATGTCACAAACCCTTGACGCATTTTTATGAAGTCCGAGACCTTATGATTGAGATAGCTGTTGAAAGGTTTGTCCGGTGAGATCATTGCTTCAACGTGGCTCTGGGCTACTACCCAAAAAATATAGTTGGAACTAACGGTCTCGGTGGCGGCACAGGATACCTGCTTTCAATCCAGTACGCGGCGCAACAGTCGTTGTCACAAAATAGCTAGATCTTACTACAAAGACCACTGCCCATAAATGCCTTGCTCTTGAAATTGCTGAAGGCAACATTCCTGAGGCGCAACGCGATCTCGCTCTCATCTATTCAGAGATAACAATGCCGCTGCCGTGCGACCTAAGCGCCGCTAGGAGGCACGTGCCGGAAGTGAGTGATGTATCGTGGCTGGAGGAAGTCACTCAGAAAGATGAGAATCAAGTTGCTATAGATCATGCTATGATCGGATTATTGGACGATACGACATATCGACATGTCACAGTCAAAAGCACTGATATTTCTCACCGGATTATTAGCCTTGGTGATGTTGTACCAGGGATAATACCCTCCCATTTAATGGAGGCCATGACGGGTGGGTATCGACATCGTAGAACTGTGCCCTCGGATGAAACACCTGTTTCTGAACTTCATGCAGAAGAGTGCTATGTATGGTCTTTCGCTAAATTGCTCGCAAATTGGGAAACCAAAGATGATATTTTCTTTTCCACCAAGGTATTAGACACCGATCTGAAGGTCAATGTCACTCTAGCTCTCTGTACTCAATGTTGTCTTACAAGGGAAATCTCATCTTGTCTCTCATGTGCGATCCATGCCGTGCAAACGCGGCTCGGTGAGCACTGCCAACGAATCATTTCATTCCAAAGAAATATACAGATAGTCGTCCGGAGCTAATAGACTACGGTGAATTATCAACGTTTTGTAGTGGCTCTCATTTTCTAGCGATGTCAACTAGCACCGATACGTTTGGAGTATAACCAGGCAGGGGTGCGCAGTCCCAAGTGTCTGGAAATGGGCCCAGCTAAAGTAATTAATTGAAAAACTGGCGACACCAATTCGCCTTCTACTGCACTACCCTAGCTGCAGTTCTCAATCAATAGATTTGGAATGATGCACTAGGGATTTACTCCCTTCTGCCTGCTGCATTAGATGACAAGTCGATCAATAGCAGCTATTGCGTTTTGCATTACATCAGGCACAGCCAATGCTGCGCAAACCTGACGCTTTATCTCTTAACTCCTTCTCATCAGCTTGGTCCTATTGATCTTGTAACCTCAGACATTAATACTATAAGCTATATACTAGCACTTATACATTCTTAGTATAAATTTTATAGCCAAAGTCCTTGTTTTAAGTTGACGCGCCCAAGCGATATAACCTCTGTCTGGCAATTCCCTTACAGCGGCCACGGGCCATAAAGTTGGGGTTGTGTTATAAACGCGCGCAACCCTCAGTACAGTGGGGGTTAGGTGTATCATGTAGTAGAACAGGGAAGATGCGGGGTGCGTGACACAGCTGACACCGAGTTCCGTCACGTTATGTCGGCTAGGTGAGTCGAAGCTGGCATGAGAGCGACCCAGTGCCCCGTCTGAAATCAACTGATTGCTCGATTGGTCCTTGGTTGGGGAATTCCCCGGAATAATCGCTCGAAGCCATATGATGTTTTGGCCTGGTGCGCAGATATAGTAAACCCTACCTTATAGGCGCGCCTATAGGGAAAAGTTGCGGGGTGAGGGTCGGGGTCATGGCCAGGGACAAAAAAGTGGCACTTCTAAGCTAGCTAATACTCATGATTCGGCCGATTAGGGAGCGACCCGCCGTCACATTCCGCCCACTTTGTAGACAAGGGGCAAGCCAGATCCAGACCCAGATCCCTACCTGGGGTCTGGAGAATATTTATCGCCGATCCAACTTCCATATATATTTCATCTTGTCCCTGCCTCGCCATCACTGTCGCTGCCACTTTCTGTTCCACATCTGGCGTTCTTGCCCGCTACAACAGAAACAAAACAGAGACACCTGTACCGTACAACGATGATCCCTCCTAAGGTCTACCAGGTAGGACAAGAGCCTCCACGGTGCTATTCTCAAGGCGCAACCCGCAGCTCATGATTACAACAGTTTCTGGTCGGCGTCTTCGCCTCTCTCGGATCATTTAACTACGGGTATGGCGAATAAGCCAAGAGTGGCGGCACCATCTGACATCTGAGTAGGTATGACCTTGGTGTCATCGGAGGCAGTGTCGCGTCGTCGTCTTTCCAATCGGAATTCCACCCAAATCCAAATGAAGTGTATGCCGAAGCCCAGTCTGATATTTTCTCCGCTAACATGTAGGCAGCGGTGCCGTCGTGTCCCTTTTCACAGGCGGCGGGTTTTTCGGAGCTGCAGTAGCTGGTCCTATGGGAGACTGGTTGGGCCGGAGACTCGCCATCATGGTCGGGGCCATCATCTTCTGCCTCGGTGGCGCTTTGCAAGCAGGGGGACAGAGTCTATCTTTCTTTTATGCGGGTCGCGCTGTCGCTGGGCTTGGCGTTGGCGTTCTAGTCATGATCGTTCCGATGTATCAGTCCGAAATCGCTCATCCTTTTATTCGAGGTCGGATCACTGGATTACAGCAGCTGATGCTTGGTATTGGAGCTGTGGTTTCGAGTAAGTCGTGCTACAAGTACCTGATCAACGTTCTGTGACTGACTCTACGCAGCATGGACAGTCTATGGTACCAACTTGCATTTCGCCACTAGCGAACAGTGGCGTATCCCTCTCGGTCTTCAGATTATCCCCGCTGCCATTCTTGCGCTCCTGATACTCCTCTTCCCAGAGTCGCCGCGATGGTTGATCGACCACGGCAAAGAGCGTGAAGGGCTTAAGACACTAGCAACGCTTCACGCCAACGGCAATGAGAACGATCCCTGGGTTCGGGCCGAGTATTCACAAATCCAAGCAGCCATAGCTTATGAACATGAACACGAAGCGAAGGGCTATCGAGATTTATTTACCGATCATTCGAGCTTCCGTCGACTTCTACTAGTAACAGCCCTCCAAGCATCGGTGCAGATGACAGGTGTCTCAGCTATCCAATACTTCACGCCTGAGATCTATGCTACTCTTAACATCGGGACCACAGCCTCGTTGAAATACCAGGCTATCAGTAATGTGCTCTCTGTTCTCGCTCAGCTCTGTACAGTACTGTTCATCGATAAAATTGGCCGCCGTTGGCCGCTGATTATCGGCAATGCCATTAACGGCATCTGCTTTATTATCGTCACAGCAGCCATTGCTAGTTTCCCGGGTGCTTCTTCCTCCACTCAAAATGCACTCGGCTGGGTCTTCATTGTCATCAACTGGTGCTACCAAGTGAGCTTTTCATTCACTTGTGGCTCCTTGTCGTGGATTATTCCTGCCGAAATTTTCGACACCAAGACCCGATCTAAGGGTATTTCGATTGGGGTTATGGTTTCGTTCGCTTTCAACACCATGATTGGACAGATCACGTCGCCGGCGATCACGAACATTGGCTGGAAGTACTTTCTGCTGTTTGTTGTTTGCAACTTCACGAACGCCATCTTCTTCTGGGCGTTCATGCCAGAGACTAAGCGGCTACCTCTCGAAGAGATGAATACCTTATTTTCAGAAACTTCTTGGTTTGTGCCCGGTTCAACTCCACGGGCAGCCACTACTGAGTTGGATGCTCGTGTCGAGGAGGCAAGATTAGAGAAAGAAGGCACTGCGCAGGTCGAAGATATCAGCTAGTCCAGCCACTGAGTTGAACCCTAATGTCATATAATGGTGCCGCATACTCCTGCGCCTTCGCATTTATCATTGACTACTTCCGCATTACCAATTGTTGTGAAAACGTTAATCATCCCGTTATCAGTGGTACTGTGAACTTTGTAGACCATTAGTGAATACTTTACCACACTCAGCCATCGTGATCGTGCTGCTACCGGTGTAGGTCTCCCCACTAGCCCCTCTCTCCCGCTCTTTAGATACTCTCCCACCAGTCTTCCGAGATACAGGTATCAGGATAACGACAGCTAAGAAAAAGGCTCCACTGATTCCCTATTTCCTCGAACAGAGAGGCGGCGTGCTGGCCCCCTGGTGGTAGAGGGGCATTAGTTTACCTGGAGGATTTTGAGCACTAGCACAGCTGTTAACATCGCAAATATCATATCTACCATCCTTGGAGCTACGGCTAAAACGGTATGTGATTGGCTAAAATGCCGTCGATGCGTCGACTTTCCAGGCCCGTGACAATAACCGACGATCATCTCATGCCAAGGATAAAATGGCCCCATAAGTACCCTGGATGGGGATTTAATGTCTGGTGGAGACTTACCAATCGATCGGGATAAGTGTTCACCATTCGCCATTTGGTAAAATTTCTGCACAAACGGGTTCTTAGCCAGATGCATTGTCAAGTGCGGAGAGACCCCAGAGACCCCGGAGACCCCATGAAGTGCCACAATTGCGGGTTTGGTGCCTGGTTTAAGCGTACTGATCCACGACCCACCTACTCACCCGTCAGATCATGGGTCCGTTAACGGGATAAGTGTTCTATTACTGGCTAAAATTCCGCACAAAAGTGTCTTTGGTCAAGCAACCCCAGCTCCCCTCATCGACTTTCAACCTTGCAAGTGTGGGGATGCCTCGCGATTGCGGACAGCACCGGTCTGGGAAGAAGGTTCTAATTGAAAAGTAACCATGTTGATAGCGTATAGTTCATTGTGCCGGAGTATTGGCCCGAATATTCTACGTAGCGCACCAACCAAACAATAACCCTTTAATCTATCCTTTGGCTAAGTGATCAAATCGGGCAACCGTAGACTTTCCAGGTCTCCTTGAGATATATAAAGATCGTGAGGATAGTAGTGAGGATAGTCTTGATCGAGAGGACGATTAGTAGTCATCAGGCGCCCTTAAAATCATTCTTACATTTAGGATTTTCTGCCTCAATAGTAACGTCCCGGCACAGCCCATTCACAATCCTCCTGGCCGCTTTCATGATGCATCTCAAACAATATCTCTTTCACTTTGTTCTGCTGCAACTCCTCGGGGGAGTTCAAGCATGTGTGAGCCCGCCTCCAACGCCAGCTCCGTTCACCGACTTCAACGACAATGTTGTCTTCGTTCCTGGCTCCAACTACACGAGTTGGCGTACAATCTACGCACGCCCGCTGCAGCTTCCTGATAACTCTCTGCTCATGACGTGGGAAGATTATCCTCCTGAGCCACCACTGGCTTACTTCCCAATCTACAGATCCACCGACGGCGGTGCCACCTGGTCAGCATACTCCCAAGTTAATGATCTAGTCAATGGATGGGGTAATCGCTACCAACCCTTTCTCTACCTCCTTGAGGAACCATTTGCCGGATTCCCGCAAAACACCATTCTCTGTGCAGGCGCCTCCGTCCCTGCGAACCTCAGTGAAGCATATATTGATCTTTACGCTAGTAAAGATAATGGCCTGAGTTGGGAATTCGTGAGTCATATTGCTTACGGGTCTGGGCCTGAGACTGTCACAAATGGGAACCGGGCCATCTGGGAGCCATTCTTAATGATCTACGGTGGAGAGATGATCGTTTACTTCTCTGACCAACGTGACACTCTCCACGCCCAGAAGCTCTCCCATGTCACCAGCACGGATCTGAAGACCTGGTCGAGTGAAGTCGACGATGTGGCATACTCCACTTATTCGGACCGCCCAGGCATGGCCGTTGTTGCACATATCGAGTCCACCGGCAACTATATCATGACCTATGAGTACTGCGGTTCTGCTAATTGCCAAGCCCATTACAAGATCTCAGCATCGCCTCTCCAGTTCAGTAGTGCAACAGGCTATCCCATTGCCTCCAACGACTCATCAAAGACGGTTCCTTATGGCTCACCTTATGTCATCTGGACAGAGAACCCAGCTAGGGATGACGGATCTGGCATTATCATTATGAATGGCAACAGTGTCAGTGATGTCTTCATTAACGAAGACTCTGCAAGTGTTGATGGTTGGAAGTTGATTGACGTTGGTCAGTGGTCCGCATACTCACGTGCTCTAAGGATTATCAATGATCAAGGCAGTAACAAGTTGATGTTGGCTAATGGGGGGAACATGGTGTCAGATACCGCGTGTAACTATGTTGTCTGTGGTGTGGTCGATATTCCAACATAGTTGTGTAGTAGTAGCGAATTAAATTGATTTAGGTAGAATGTAAGGGTTTCTACTTTAGTCCCCATGTCCTATATAAGGCAGTTTCTATGCCGTCACTACGCAGAGAGCTAATTATTGGTGCAACTATGGTTGTATGGCCCGCATGAAGCAGGAACAGGACATACTAACAAGTACATACCTATATAACCGTAACCAATGAAAGGAAGGTGCCTTCTATAAAATGGTTGTTTACTGACCGTTCTATAACTAGGTCCTCAACACCTTCAACAGTTCAAAAGCTACCGTAATGATATCATGCGCTAAATCACGGATAAAGTAGCCTCCGCTGTACAGTACATATTAAAGTTACCCCGCTGCATTGCGGGGTTCTTTCTCGGAACAATCTACGAAAATACCGGAAATAGTATCGCAACGGAAAACAGTGCCTCCGGAGCGGAAGAAATAAACCAAACAGTCTATATCAGTGCTTATAATAGCTTAACCCATTTTGCTTTTTAATTCGACGCCTATATATCAGCGGTATATTGGATCCTGAGAATGACCCTTTAGTCAGCATAGAGATGAGTGAAAGTCCGAATAGTCGGGCAGACTCGGCCGTCGGCTGACGATATGCCGAAGCATAATGAGCGAGATGCGCAAGCCAGAAGCAAACATGCCGCCCGAAGCAGGACATAGTACGTGATAATGCGGCAGAGCTATCCGGAGGACGTGTGGCGCGGGAATGATTCGCACGGGAAGTAAAATGTCAGTAAAAGCATCCAATCGGGCCTCTTTTTTTTCCCGCGAGCGCCTCGCCCAGCAGCGGAAGGCCTCCCCACCGGAACAGCATGCGCTATCAGAATAATGGAGGGGGCCATCTGCTCTGATTGCCACAGTATTAGAT
This sequence comes from Oidiodendron maius Zn, assembly GCA_000827325.1. NCBI lineage: Eukaryota > Fungi > Ascomycota > Leotiomycetes > Myxotrichaceae > Oidiodendron > Oidiodendron maius. The sequence goes on along the minus strand of KN832872.1, from coordinate 2,308,769 downwards.
GGAACTTTATTTAATAAGCAGATTTGAGACAAAGACTTAAAACGGACCAGTTTGAAGTGCCTCCAGCCACAGAAATTATTTCGGCCTTAGAGATTATTAGCTTAAAGTTCGTCTTACCTGTAATCTTTTATTTACACTTTAGATTTTTTTTTCTTTCGACGTCTACATATAGTACTCACTTGATCCTGTCAAAAGGAGGTAGCGAAGAGCTAGGTGCGACTGGTGGAGGCTAAGCTTGTCCTAATTATTAGGTGCAATTATTTTATGTTTCGTATTTAGGCAGCTTTGGATAAATCCGGCATATCATCAGCAGGGATTATTTCTGCAAAACAGGACTATGGAAAGGCATTTGCGCGGGGGTACCCAGTTGCTTTATGTGATCATATAATTCTTATATGCCCTTGGGAAGGTTACAGTCTCATTGTCTCTGCCAACTTTTCCGACCGCCAAATGAGAGGCAATTTTTCTTCGCCGGTTTTCATCTTGTCGCCAACATGCATACGCTTGGAATCATGTTAGGCACGATATTGGCGTTGCCAGCAGTGGCGTTATCCATCACCCAAAACTCGACATACACGAACCCTATACTTCCAGGATGGCACTCTGACCCAAGCTGCACCTTCGTGGCTGAGGAACACAACTCCTTCTTCTGCGCGACATCATCATTCCTGACATTTCCAGGAATGCCAATCTACACTAGCAAAGACTTGATAAATTGGAGGCTTGCTAGCCACGTGTTTTCCAGGACTTCTCAAGTACCACAGATAGGCAACACCACAGTTCAGAATGGTGGACTGTGGGCAACCACAATTCGATACCATGACGGCAAGTTCTACGCAATAGTGTCTTACACTCCAGAATCGCCGTTCGTTGTCACGGGGTTTATCTTCACTACAACCAATCCGTACGATGACAGTGCATGGAGCGACCCCCTGGTATTTCCCTTGATTGATATTGACCCAAACCTGTTCTGGGATGATGATGGGACGGCGTACATCCAATTCTCTGGTATCCATCAGCAAACCATTGATCTAAAAACAGGTGCTCTAGGTCCAGCATCTATTATATGGACTGGCTTCACCAAATTCATCCCAGAAGGTCCGCGTATGTATAAGAAAGACGGCTACTATTATCTCATGATTGCAGAAGGTGGAACGGCGCTGGGACACCACGAAGCCATCGCCCGATCTAAGAATATCTCCGGTCCGTACGAAGGCTATTCAGGGAACCCTATTCTTACAAATACAAACACCACCGAGTATTTCCAGACAGTCGGCCATGCGGACCTCTTTCAAGATGCGTCGGGGAATTGGTGGGGCAGCGCGCTTGCCACCAGATCGGGACCTGCATGGCAAAACTATCCAATGGGCCGCGAGACTGTTCTATTTCCTGTGACGTGGAAGACGGGCGAGTGGCCGGTTCTGCAACCAGTCCGTGGCAAAATGAGTGGGTGGCCTCTGCCACCACAGACCAAGGCAATACCCGGAAGTGGGCCATTCATTGAGGATCCAGACATCGTAGACTTCCATGTAGGATCCTCCATCCCACCGCATTTTTTGTACTGGCGCTTTCCACCCAAGGACGCTTTCACGGTCTCTCCTTACGGGCACCCCAATACCCTTCAGCTGCGTCCTTCGAAATCAAATCTTACCTCCACCGCCCCCCTAACAACAATATCTGAACTTAGCTTCATCTCGCGTGTGCAGACGGACACTCTATTTAGCTTCAGCGTGGACATTGCGTCTTTTGAGCCCAAGTTACTGGAGGAAGAGGTTGGTGTAACGGCATTCCTGACACAAACTCAGCACCTTGACTTAGGTATTGTGCTCTTGCCCACAAACTCTTATAGCTCAAATGGCGAGACAAAGCTAGCTCCCCATCTTCGGTTCCGCGCCACTTATGTTCCCGCTAACACGGGCAATTTTGATGGAACGGTGCAGACCGTCATTAAGTTGTTACCAGAGAATTGGCAAGATGGGCCTATACGACTACATATCGATGCCATCAATGAAACGCATTATGCTTTCTCCACTACGCTATCCAAAGAGCCCGATGCAAAAGAGCTCATTGGAATCGCACCTGCAACGATATTGAGCGGTGGCGATGGCCCATTTTCAGGTAAGAACCACACTTGATACTACGGGATAGCCATGGGAGCTACCACCTCGCTTCGGTTGCATCGAAGTCTCTGCTGACAAGGTCTCAGGCACGCTCGTCGGGGTATATGCTACGAGTAATGGCGGTGCTGGGACGACGCCGTCATATGTGAGCAGATGGCGATATGAGGGGAAAGGCCAGGACATCGGCAATGACACATTTGTGCCATATAGTCCGTTCATAGAATCCCACTGAGGCATAACCAATTAAAGCCTCCAATTCTGCCAATAAATATGGAGGATCTCACAAGTCCTTCGCATAACCTGTTGTTTATATATGTTGGTATGTCGGGTACAGTAATATGCGAAACCAGCTTCAGTCTAAACTATATGATTTTAAAATAGCCCCACAAATTTTACTACATTAGTACCAATACCGTTGTATTGAACCACACGGCTTGGCGCATAGCACGTGAGAAGTACGAGAGGCTGTACTATAAGGCAATTCGCGAGGCAACAAACCGAACAGCCCGATAAGGTAGCGCGGGCCCAACGCTTCATCCTTCCTCATTTCAGCTTTCATAAATCCTTATGGCCGAAGTCTTTGGCATCGCTGCCGGTGCGGCAGGATTCGTCTCTCTTCTTATGGCAGTTATGAGCGGCATTGACACTCTGCGAGACATAAGTAATCGTGCAGACAAGGCTCCAGCCGAACTAGCCTCTCTCGTGAGCGAGTTGACATGCTTGACCAGTCTCATGCAAGAGATCTTAGCCAAGCCACTGCGTAATCGCGATTCCGTGCTCCAGATGTGTCATGCAAGTTGCGAAGACGTCGTTAGAGGCCTCGAGAAGCTACAGAAAAGTATTCCAACGAAGTTGGGAGGTACAGGGAAGCAAAGAGTGCTGAAAATCTTTGCTTTCCGGCGCTGGAAAGAGGATGTAGAAGTGTTACGGCGGAGTATTCAGGGTGCAAAGATTAACCTAATCCTGTAAGTATAAACTCTTGAAATGTCTTGTCTGTATTCTTGAGCTGAAGGCATTATCTCTAGGGTGAACACATGTCGCACAGGGGTTCAAGTGGAGGAGATTATGCTCCTAAATCAGATTCATAGTTCATCGCCCATAGTCTCGAGTCCAGAGGCGAACATTCCCACAACTCCACCATTACTGCTGACCCCAGATTCATATCTATCTGATAAATCTAAGGTTGATAGTAACGCTATAGCTTATATCCAATCTCCCAAGTTGAGAAGTGACTGGAACTGCGCGGAAAGGGCCTGTTCCTGCTCCTGCCACCATACAGTACGAACAGCCCAAAGCTTCTGGTCACTTGAATACACTCCTTTGTATGTATTTCGCCAAACTTGCGACAACAAATACTGCGGTGCCACCAAATACGGTGGAACATTCAGGTTCGCACTTTCACAACTTGGAATTCGATGGTCTGCTGTCATTCAATTCTACATTCTTGCGGCGCCAGGAAAATTCTTGTTCCGTCCTGCTTTTGACATGGAGCGAATCGTCCCAAATACTTCCCCCGGATTTGAGACTCTATGGAGATGCCAGAATCACCTGATTACGGTTGAGGAAGCTCGAGACAGGCTCGTTGATCTTTATCACTCAGACCGGACTTTCAAGGATCATGTTAAGCTGGATGGGATATCCTATATTGAGGTAAGATGATTAAGGTATATGGCTTGATGTCTTTAATAAATTGGATAGGAGCTTGTAATGGCACCTTGGAGTGGCCCAGTGAGCATGTCAAACCAATATACACTCCTTGAGCTTTTCATGCGCGAATTTGGCATGACGAGAGGAATTAAACATCCGAGGTGAGTGTGGTTCAATGCTTTTTGTATTATACCATATTCCAAGTAGAGCTAAATGCCCGGTGTGCTTCTTGTAGATTTCTTGCTTGTTGTGCGAGGTGGATTGGAGAAGGCCCCCATCTAGAATTGCTGGAAATTCTTCTTAACGTTGGCTTTGATGCAACAGTGATCGACTCACCGCGTACACAAGACTGGCCGGAGCCCTCTTCACCGGATTGGCTTGCTGAAGGCCTAGCACCTGATCCATTCTTTGTTGAGTACCAAAGCATGCTACTTAGAGATAATCAAGGCAGGTTATATCTTGACCTCCTGGCGGCAATTATCCTGTGCTAATAATCTTGCACAGGTTTTGCTAACATGGCTCCTCTTCATGAAGCTGTATTACTTGGCTCACTTGAATCTGTCAACGTGTGGATCCCTCGCTCTGACAAAAACGAAAGGAATTTCCTAGGTCAAACGCCTGTCCACTTCGCAGTTTCGGACCCTAGACGCCTGCTTGCCCTAGTAAATGCTGGCCATGACGTGGATGCTGCGGACAATTTTGGCATCACGCCCCTTATGTATGCAGCTGCTGCCAACCATGAGGAATGTTTGATAGCACTCCTTGAAGCCGGTGCAAATCCATGTCTCCGAGATACACGACACCAACGCACCTTCATGCAATATGCCGCTATCCGCGGACACTGGAATCTGATTCTCAAGAGCCTTTGCTGGATAGAGGCTGTTGCAGGGGAAGAAATTGCGAAGGACTGGGCCCAACAAGCCACAATTCTATATCATGTGGTCTACCCCCAGTATGATGAAAAAAGAGAGGTGTCGCTCCAGCAACTATTAGCCAAGTGTGGCCCTGTTAACTTCACATTTGACGATTGTAACAAGGGGCTGCACAACAACACTCTCTTGCACTATGTCAAATCCATCAAAAGCGTCGAGGCTTTGCTTGAGCATGGCTTCACGCCCGTCAACTATGTGAATAGCAATGGTCAACACGCTCTGATTAGTGCTGCTCTCTACCTGAACGAGCCTGGCGTGCTTCATAGGCTCCTTATGGCTGGGGCTGAGATTGATCTCAGGGACAATTTTTACCACACGACGCTCTATTATGTCCTTGATGGACTACCGACTTTCTATGGAAATAAAACATGGTCAACTATGGATAGTTTACGCATACTTCTCGCCAACGGGGCAGATGTCTTATGCAGAGACCGCTGCAGATGTCCTTGTTCACCTAACGGTTGCCTCTCATCCGCAATACTTGGCTATTCTGCTTACGAACATTTCTGGTCTACGTCTACCCATGTGCCTGTCTGGTCACTGGAATGGCTCAGTCTTATTCTTGAATACCGAGGTACAAGCGAGGCAAAGACAATTCTTCTTTCCTTCATTCGAAAAGCAAAATTCGATGAGATGGAAATGACACATGTTTGCTGCAACCGTGGCAGAACCAAATTTTCCGCTCTATTACCCCAGAAGCCCTCAATTTCCGATGAAGACATCGATGAGATTTTAGATGAAGAATCTGAGTTTGTCGAAATTCTAGAAAATGAAATGGCTTTAAGTTCTGCCAAGGTGTACGAAACTCTTCTGGATGATTGGAGACTCCAGATCAAAGCGTCACTAGAGAAATGTTGCGAGAAAGCGATGGAGTATAATAAACGTATTAAACGCAACAATGCCCTATCCCAGGTACTCCCCACAGTATTACCACTTCTATGAATATACCAAACGGCTAATTCACTGAAGCAGACCGAGTGTTATTCAGTGGACTATAAGAATGACTGCTTCACAATGAACATTAACTGCTACCCGAAATATAAGGATCCATTGAGAGATGTGGCGTCCGATATCGCTCAATATATTCACTGGATGGAGCATGAATATCGTTGTGGAAGCACATCGCACCTGGGCATAGACATATCTCCCAGAGACGACTGGTACTCCAAGAGGGTTTCGTGGCTACATCGACTCGTTAGTGTATTAGAGATATCAACGGCAGAAATTTCTGACAGGATGAGGAACATGTGGATTCCAGACACAGAAGAAAAGTATGGGCCTAGTAATGTGGAAGAGAGTATTAAGCACATTCTACAGTCGTGGGGCGATATGGGGAGAACGTCGGATTTCGCTGATTGGTGAGGTTGAAAGGTCGCCAGGCAGATAGCATATTTTAATATATAGAGTTGATAGGGGGGCCAATTTTTCTAAGGGAGTTGAGTCAAGTCCCTTGTAATCTCTGAATATTACTGTACAGGATGACAATAAACCATGGTGTCAGCACTAGAAAAGGCTGAAGTAGTGTGTGCCAACAAATGTTTTGTGTAAAACAAGCGGCTGTAGCTTCAATGCTCCAGGCACCGAAAATGGTAGTACTCAACTTGTTATACCGTAGAATCGCGCCCGGGGCTATAAATTAATTTTACCAACCACAGGTGTGGCTGTAGAGCGGTCCTCTTACTATAGTAGGTACTTTACATCTGTGTCCTTCTCACATGCTGTGCGTCAAATAAGTCTAATTATAATAGTACTAGTGTAGTAAAACTTATGGGTCAATTTTAAAATCATATAGAGTTTAGACTGAAGCTGGTTTCGCGTATGTAATGCTGCGGGACACTGGTTGTCGGTTCGCTTACTCCGGCCGGCTAAAGTGCAGTCGACAAAGTGGGATGCGACGCCGTGCTGATTTGACCGACACGGGCAACGCGAATGGTGGCGCATTTTATCTTACTCCTCTCGATGTTCTTTCCTTCCTTTCTCGTTTCCTTCCTTTCTTCTCCCCTCACAGCCATCGTCAGGGCCTACGTCGCCCTCTTACCTATGCCGAACTCAATACTCTACACTTAAGCTACAACGCGCTGTACGCTGGTTCATCAGCAGGCGATTGTGTAACAGAACTTGGTGCTTCAGATAAAGCTGGCCCCAACATCCGTCCTCGAACATGCCGCACCACAGCTACAAAATCTGTAACTCCGTGACACCAGAGTGTCCCGTCAGCGACACGCTCTACGGCTACTACCCTGACCTGGGCGCAAATGCCTTCTTCGCAGCACTCTTCGCCGTCCTCCTCATCGCGCAACTAGTCATCGGAACGTTAACACGGACATGGACATTCATGCTCGCGGTCGGGCTTGGCGTATTCGGCGAGATGGTCGGCTATATCGGGCGCCTTATTATGCACAAAAATCCATGGTCTACTCCTGGCTTCGAGATGCAGATCTGCTGTCTGGTACTCGCGCCTAGTTTTCTCGCTGCGGGGATATACTTGACGCTGAAGCATATGGTGCTCTACTGTGGGCCTGAGCATAGTAGGCTGAAGGCGAAGTGGTACCCGTGGATCTTCGTTGGGAGCGATCTGGGGAGTATTATTGTGCAGGCGATTGGGGGCGGAGTGGCGGCGAGTGCTACCAATACACAGAATGCGAACGCAGCGCTGTTGTCGGCGGGGGATGCGCTGATTATTGTGGGGATTGCACTGCAGAGCGTTACAATGTCTGTGTGTGGAGTTGTGATTTTGGACTTCTTTCTGAGGCGGAGGAAAGCTAGAAGGGAATCCAAGGTGGAGGCGGAGGGGACAACGGATAGGAGCTTGGATGTCTCTACACTGCCCAATGATGAGCATGCGAGAAGTCCTTTGCGATTCAGGATCTTCTGTTGGGCCATCGGCTTCGCTTTTTTCACCATCCTTATCCGTTGTGTCTACCGTATCCCGGAGATGGCGGGCGGTTGGGGCAATTCTAGGATGAGAGACGAGCCGGAGTTTCTGGTGCTGGATGGAGCGATGGTTGCGTTGGCTTCGATTGCCTTCACCGTTGCGCACCCGGGGATTATGTTTCCACCGATGAGGAAGAGAAATAAACCCAGATCTTGATCCTGGCTGTCATAGTTGTCATGGACGGTGATACTCCCTCTGGCCTGGCAGGATTGGGTATAATAAATATGGTATATAGTCGCTAAGAGACATGTCTACTGGAGCCCACTCTCGACAAAATTACAGACTTTCCGCAGTTCAATGCCTTAGCACTCTACATGATACCACTTGTAAAACACTGAACTATTGCACTATATAACTTAAAACCCTATAGAGATGTAGGAAGTGGTAAAGACAGGGTGCTCAGTTGAGTAAAGTAATGGGGATATTTATTTACAAAGCTTAGCTAAAGCTTATATAGTACTTAAAGGGCTATTAGGATCTGCTATAAAACTTCTTAGATAAAGCCATCTTTATCATTTTATAAATAAAACTATAGATGTTGTTCCTGGGGTTACCGAGAACCATGAACTAGTAACTATGGTGATTTCGCCTCTACAGGCTCAATTTCTGACCTGGGTAGCAAAGGCATTCCAAGTGGATCGAAGTAGGAACACCTGGCCTTCAGACTCCCTGACTTTGCATTCACAAATCTTCCTTTCTGTCTTCGACCTCGGCCTACGCCCTTTGCTACTAAATTAGTCTGATCAATACTATTCAAGGGTTGTTGAGAATTGCTAAGAAACCTGTTTCGTAATTTCGTAGATAAAACTGTGGATATGAATGTATTCTCATTATTTAGATTGTTATGTCTGACTATTCCATAATTCTTTAAAGACGCTGCCCTCTGTCTTAATTAAACTTCCCGGCGCATCAAACTCCACTAGTCTACCGTTTTCCAGCACAGCGATTCTATCAAAATCCATCACAGTATTCAATCTATGTGCCACAGCAATAATTGTCTTCCCTTTCCACTCCTCTCTAATAATCCTCTGCATTAGGCCGTCCGTTAGATGATCTACATTACTCGTTGCTTCATCTAACACCAGAATGGGACTTTTATCCCGTCTAAGCAATGCACGTGCGAGGCAAAAGAGCTGTTTCTGGCCTTGGGAAAGCGGAATATTGGACATATCTGCATCGAGCCCACCTCGGGAGGAGATGGTATCCCAGAGGGTTACAACAGTGAGGGCCGTGATTATACTATCATCTTCAGAGGAGGTAATTGAGTATATAGAAGGAATAGCGTTTAAACGGACAGAACCGGGAAATATAACGGGGTCTTGGGGAATTATGTTGAGGCGGGAACGGAGGATAGAGCGAGGCAATGTGGTGGCGGAAAGAGAGTCGATGGTTATTGAACCTTCTCGGAGGTCCAGGAGACGGAAGAGAGTGAGTAGGAGAGATGATTTACCGCTAAGGTATGCTGTTCAGAATATTGCTATTCTCAATGCAGGATTTTAGACTCACCTGCCTGTTCGACCACATATCCCTATCTTCTGGCCCGCCGCAATTTCAAAAGAGACATTGCGTAGCACTGGGTCCGAATTGGTGCTGTGTGAATCGGTCAGGAAAATTCTACTTTACGTTGCTTGTGTGAGAACTCACTTATAGAAGGCCGCAACGTTGTTGAAAGAAATGCTCCCACATTGCGGCCAGCTTGATTCGGGTACAAATGTCTCATAATCCTGAGCTTCTTTGGGTATATTCATTTCCATATCTCGAAGCCTTGCCACAGCACCCAAACTTGTCTCAAGCTCGGTCCATTCAGTAATGACCGTGACTAATGACTGATTCAGGGCCAACATATTGAGTAAAGCGAGACCGATAGACCCAGCACTCGTGGTGCTTATCGATATTGCAATCCCCACAAAAAGCACAGCCATTCCGAAAGTGAAAAGATCAAGTACCAATTGCAGCCATTGCTGAATGCAGTATAATAGATAGAATGGCCGTTGTGAGACACCAAGGAGCTTTAGGCTGTTGGACATTGTGGCAGAAGTCCACCCAAAAGAGCGGATACTACTGAGTCCTTGAACAGTTTCAAGAAGATGGGTGTAGAGGGGTGATTTGGCTTCAAGATCCATATAACGAAGCTGGCGAGATGTTCGAAGATAGAAGAGTTGCAAACCATAGAGGAATATTGCAGCGAAGGGAATGACCGCAGCCATGTATTTCAGGCTGATAATGATGAGGATCATTCCCATAATGCATGATGTGAGACCTTCAGAAATTCAAGTCAGAAAGTTGGTCTTTTACAGATATATATAGGTCAGCTACCCCAGAGTGTTAGAAAGGCACCGGGACTAAGGCCTATATCTAGGAGTGACATGTCTTGGCTGAATCTGCATAATTTAGTATCATTTAATAGAGGTATAATATGACTGACCTATTAATAGTGATACCAGTATCAGTTGTAGCAAAGAAGGAAAGAGGAGCTCTATAATTCATGTAAGTCAGGAGGATTTTGATCAGAGTACATTGAGATTTACCCCATGATAACATTCACTAGTTTTTGGTGCAGATAGGCACCAGACTTTGGTGTGATAACAATAAAAGAATAACTAAAACATGTAAATCAGCTATACTCTCTTGGAAAGTTGCATCGATGCTTATAGGCTTTGAAAATTCTGTGGCGCCTGTAAGATATTCAAATTGAGGCACTCACAAAATAGACCAGTACGCAAAGATCAACCCAATAATACCAAACATTACATACACCCCATAAAACATACCGATCCTATCTCTTGGATGTCTTGCGTCTGCTTCGGTCCATAACTGTATCCAAAGTTCTGTAGTTTATTAGTCCATTTTCAAAATTTGACGAGCAATGGCCTGATACTAACGAGGGAAGTATACACAGAATTGACCGCAGATTGTTAAGACCAGTATAGTAACACCATCCTTCCAGCCTACAGACTCAAAGTAATATCTGTAAAGTGTCATGTCTCCGGTCTTCCGAAGCAAATCATCGTCCGGTTCGCTACTCTTAACTGGAACAGTAGTGGGGCCGTTCCTAGTACCCTCATAAATATCAGATCCACCGCGAGAATGAGACCCCTCGACTTGAGAATCAACGATGAGGCTTTGTAGATAGCCACGCTTAAGGTCCAGGGAATCAAAAACTCCCTGCTCAGCTATTGTTCCCTCTTCACTAAGGACAACAATATTATCCGCGTCCCGCAAATGATTAACTTTGAACAGTTAGTTTCGAATGTGAATCATTAGTAGAATCTCACACCGATCTAAATACGCCATGGCTCATGACATACGTTGAATACCGAGTTTGTTATACAGTAAACGTACCGGTGTGTGTAGCAAGAATTACAGCAACTTCATGTTGACGAAAGATCCCACGAGGTCCAAACACATTAGTCCAGACGAACTCCTCAGTGGCCCGATCCAAGCCACTGAGCATATCATCGATGATTGCGACATCTTTCCTGGAGTAAATAGCTCGTGCCAATGCCTAAGATGTTAGATATGAGCAATTTATTTTGAGATTAGTCTTACCACTCGTGCTTTCTGCCCACCGCTTAGTGTGATGCCTTTACTCCCAACAAGGCTCTGGTCGCCATGGGGTAACGTGGCGAAATCCTTATCCAATGCGCAAGATCTGATGACGGTCTCGTACCATTTTGCTTCTAGAGTCGAATATCCCAGGATATTATTCTGTATGCTGCCATTAGCCAGCCAGGGCTGCTGCTCACAATATGCTAATTCCCCGAATGTACTCTGTATTGACCCTGCCCTTGTTGGAAGCTCTCCGATGAGACCTTTAAGGAGGGTCGATTTTCCGCTTCCAATTCTTCCTATAACCATGGTGAGAGAGAGGCGAGAAACTTCTAGGTTTAACCTGTGAGTAATAGGTTCTCCTTCTTCCTTCACACCAAATGCTGCACCCTTCAAAATAATAACTTTGTCACCATTCCCTTTCGCTTGATTTGGAGACGGGTTCAGGGTTTCCAGCTCAGTCTCATTTGTAAGATTTAAAATAGAAGATGGTCTTTCTCCGTTAGAGGCGAGGTCTATTATTTAAATTTTCTGATTAGTATTTGTTTTCTATAATGCATGGGATATCTAAGTTCCGGAGAGTTTCGCTACGAATATACATACTGTGCATGGCCAGTCCAAGATCCTTATCGTCTTCCACTAAAAAGTCCTGAATTCGAGCAAAACAGGCCAACGCCATAGATGTCTGTGGTAAAGCAGTGAACATCAAAGACAGAGGTGAACTAAGTAATGATAAGAGTGAGAGCGAGGTAAAAGCTGTCGCGACTGACAAACTGCTACCATGCCTTTGAGCGACTGCAATGAAAACACCAAAAGTCACCGCTGGGGTCAAATAGATTGAAACCCTGGCTATCTCCATAGTTAGTTTTCATTAGAGAAAATATCCTCATTTCTAACTCAAATCTCTCACAAGCGGTGATGCCTCAAATTTCTCTATTAAAAAATGAATACTTACCCAAAACGAGTCGGTATACACTGAGTATTCTGGCCTTCTTAGAAAGATCGAGTTCTTTAACCCGGTGGTCTTGAATGTCCGTTGCCCAACGGTCGGTCAACCCTAGAAGCTTGACCTCCTTCATATTGCCAAGAATCGAAGAGGTGAGTGACACCCGTTCTTGAATTCCCTTGTTCCAAGCTGCAAAAGCTCGCCCAATCGATGGGCTGATTCTAAAGATGACAAACGTACAGGCTATTTGGCTTTATTCAGCACGAAATACAGTTCCAAATTTTAAGCTCTGGAAGGAATACGTACCAGCGGCTAGGACGGCTGGAACAGTACAAGCGATTCCCAGCTCTCTCTCAAGCAGCCACAGGGCAATTGCAACCTCAATCGGAGATGCCCAAACATCATTCATAACCTGGAATCCCTTCACTACGAGAAGAACTCTGAATTAGAACCGCTTAATTTAAGAATTTGGATTTACCATAGCTGCTGAGATCTTTGAGGTCTTCGGATCTTATAAAGGCACTGAGGCAGTGACCTACCGATATTCTCCACATCCGTGGTTATAAGAGTAAGAGTATTAGGTCCTTTCTCAGCTACTGCGGTTGCAGAAATTGTGAGGACCTTTGAGAGGATCATTGATATTAAAGCACCACGCACCATGGTCATTACCCGTACTTTTTTGTAGTTGAAGACTCCTTTGATGATCTGAAATCAGAAGTCCATCAGTCAGTGTATCTAAATAGACCCTAGGGTCTAAAGTACTCACCGCATTGCCCAAATAAACCAATGCAGTGGCGCCAAGAAGCCCATATCTGATATTAGTCTTCTCTTCACCATCATTCTGACCGACGAAATCTATAATGCGATTAAGTAACAACGGTTGCGAGAATCGGAATCCTATTAGGCATAGTCTTGGAAATAACACTGCTACGACAGGCCATTTGATACTCCTCATCATAGCGAGGGCTAACGAGTTCTTCTTCCTCTTGTTCTTAGTCGTGTTCCAGGCCGAATTCAAATGCACCAGAAGTCGTTCAGAATCCATGCCATGGTCCGTTGGCCACAATGATTTGAGATTTAAGACACTTTTGTATCCTCTTAAAAAGAGCTTATTCAGCCACCAGAAGAGAGAACGGTTGATAGTTCCACTCAGAGATTCTGGCGGTGCTTGATTCCATGGCGGGACCAAAAAGGCTCTCTTCTCTATCAATTCCAGAACTAATATACCTACCTTAAAGCCAATGCTAAAATTGGAAATTACCGCAATTATACGTAACTTCCGGCCATGTGGCAACAGCCACAGAGTCCTGCATTGAACGGCATCGAAGGCGACGGAGAACAACAGGTAGAGTGTGATGAGCGAGGATGGTCTTATACTCTGCCTATGTTCTGCGAAACCCAAGAGACAAAGAGCTATGGCATCAAGAATACCAAGGGTATTGGCTGCAATAGTCACCTGACCAAATTGCCCATCTTGGCGGCTGGTCATCGCCCACAGAACAAGCAGGACCAATTGCAAGAGGCCAAAGACAACGACGCACGCCTAGTAGGCACATTAGTTAGGTCTCCTAATTTATCTGATAAAGCTAAAAGATCATACATAGAACTAGAGAAATCTATCAACTAACCACTTTGCTGAATTCAAAAACTCCCCCTCGTCCGGTCTTCCGAGATTGCGACCGAAGGTGCAGCCATCTCAACGGGCAAGCCAAGAGAAACAAGGCACTCGGCCCAATACTTAGTATGCTCTGCTCAAACAGAAGGGTGAAATCAAAACTATCGCGCTCACCAGCGCAAGATCCATTCCCAGCCACAGGGCCGAAACCCTGAAGCTGTAAGCACTGTATCACTGTGTCGTTTCTGAGCCCAAGAGGTCGCGATGTCATGGTCGAGGCGAGATGTTGCTCTCGTAACAGCTAGACAGTATGCCAGTTATGTGCAGGAAGATGTACAAAGCTAATTTCAATTAAATATCTGAATTGTCTATGAACCCTTTCATTCTGGTCGCGAGGTTGTATAAGTTGGTAATGAGGCGAGGGGTAGTTTGTATCATATATACGAAATAGTGCCAAGGAATGGTAAATCCTTACGACCCCTGGGCATTATGTCAAACTGTTGGCGATATCCGGAAGCTAGTCCAGTCTAGCTTCCCAGTAACCTATTCAAATGCTGATACTTGAGCTCTGAATACTAATAACCATAAGCTGTATGAAAGAGAATATGTTATACAGGCTGAAGCCCATTGGCTTGAGTTATCTGAGACTATATTTGGAGTACTAGTCTAGTCAAGAAGTATAAAGATGGTGGGCTCAACCACAACCTTTAGAAGAACAGACATTTTGACCTTTGTTGATTCAGGTCTCTTCTGATTGGCTGAAGTAATTCATTGCTAAGCATATAGGAGCGAATCACCGGAATAACTGCAGCTGATACGTAGTATTTTGACCCAACCAACTACAGAGCGTCTGAATAGCCTCCTTATATATTCAAATATTCAGTGATTCATCCGCTATTCAGCGCCAAATATCGGTATGTCCTAGCCCTAGGTTCTGGGACCGAATTCATGTTATCACCACTAATTCAAGCCGTATTCGGATGCCAGTTGCCTCTTTGCCACCTTAGTCGGCGTCCCTTAACACCCCCCTTTCAGGACGTTATGTAGTTAGATCAACACCTTATATTCGATCAGTATTACGAGCCTAAAGCTCGTAGGTCACCTAAATTCAGCGCCGGGGCTGTCAAGGGCAAAGGCCTCGTCAAGGCACCTACGATCATATCGGTGGTGTTGATATAGTCTATCGAGACCTCCCTGATATAGTGATATCGTATATCGAAGTGCTTAGTCCTTCGGTGTGCAACCGGATCCCTCGGTCCTGGAACTGGGTAATAGAGAGTAAGTTTCCAGCTAGGTCTGGAACGTGTAACACGTTAGTTATCCTGATGTTCTTCTCTTTACTGTCTGGCAGCGCGATACGGGCTGTAACCGAACCGTATCCAATGCCCCTGATCTTAGCTCCGATGGTTGTATTGATTATAACAGGCTCCTTCAACTGTTGGTAGTCCTCATTGAAGGCCTCTCTAGTAAAGGTCATGTGCTCATGCCAATCCATAAGTGTACCCTTCGTAGGTGGGCGCTGGAGTGTTGAAGAAATGGGAAAACTAGCTGTTTGTACGATGGCCCCAATGTCCTCAGTCGGCTGCATGGACGAAACAGGGAAACATGCTGATGGTTCGATTGGGATATATTCAAGAGTCCATTGTCCAAAATAGACAGGCGTCTGACAGAAAGTCTTACCATGATCGTACGTGAGCCTAAGATGTTCTGTATCCCAATGCACGCCTTTAGCAATAAACTTGCGCAGAGAGGCTACGTTTGTATGGAACTCGGGCACATATGCAGTGTCCGTCAACTGTATTTGTCGGGTAATCGGACCCGTTGTTGTCTCCGTACGAACAGTTATCTCAACAGTCCCAAAGCCTTCGATTGGGATCACGCAATTACCGGCAATGATCTCATCCTCTTCCCGTGCTTCTCGAAAGTCCTTGAATCTCGTACGGTCATTAAACACATGTAAAGTTGCACCGGAATCGAGAATAGTGCTGTTGTATAACTCATACTAAGTCGTACGATAGTCTTAAGTCCTCGCAAAGACAGACTTGAGTGTGTCCATGCTTGATGTAGTGGCCTGGGCCACTATAAAGGCTGCTGGAGGTGTTGAAGCTGAAAATGACTGTTATGGCGACTCCGTACGATAACCATTACAGTCACCAAAGAAAGCCGTTTCTCGTGCATCCTGAATCGATTACCCACTCTATTTCAGGTCCCAGCGTGGCAGTGGCAGTGGCAAGCCAGACGGCTTCTTTAGTCCCATTAGCCCTATGTGGCTCGTCGACTGGCTTTGGAGGTGGTGAGAGTCCCCTGCCCCCTGAAGGGGTAGGTAAAGGACCTGTCGAGGGCCCTGAATTAGTCAACTTGCCCTCCTTCTTATCCTTCTTCTTCTTCCTGCATTCGAAGGCTCTGCGCCCCTTCTTCTTGCAATAGAAGCACTCTCCTGGGAAGCCTCCCTTGTTTATTTGAGCTCTTCTGGTCTCTTTCGGAAGCTCCGTAAGCAGTCTTTCTTACTTCTTTCCGGGTGTCTGTATCGGTCGTAATACGGCGCTCGAATTCAGCGAAGCACGCTGCAATTGCTTCAAAACAAAGGTCAGGTTTACTGGTCTCAGTCTGGATAACTAGGTTTGAATACTCTTTATTTAAATCCCTTACGGCCGCAAAGAACCTGGCAATCTTGTTGTTTTCGGATGGCTTATCCTCTCTAGGGAAGCATCGCGTGGCAGCTTGCCAATGGCAAGATAACGGGTATGAATGCGGACGGCACATTTACTACTACTTAGATCCTCTGTTGATTTGCGCTTGCCTCTTAATGGCAAGATTGGGAACTAGGCAGCTTCTGAAAGTAAAATAGGCCTGATGCGAGTGAGTGGAAGTATTTAGTTGGAATTTGGTGCTTTTGAGAGATTGAGAGCAGTACAGGGACTCATTTTCGGATATTGTATTTTGATCTAGGGCTTAGCTAGGGTAGTAAAGTTGTTAAAGAGAACTTCAATCTATCTATCCCATCTCTGCATCCATGAACCATCATATGAACTGTCAACTTCTCTCCGGGAGACCCTTCTAACAGTGCAAGGTAAATTATCCCATGGATCAATACCCTCCCAGTCATCAACACCAGCCCAAGGATAATTAGCCTCTGGTGGTGAGCCGTCCATTACAGGAAAAGGCAGACTCAAAATAAATTTTTTAGGTCTTACCACCTTCCTAATAGGCAGCAACAACTGAGTAGCAGTCTCTTTATTTATGTTCTGCCAGGTAAATAAAAGAACATTAAGGTTCAGGTTTAGCGTTTGCAAGCCCTTCATAGCCGAGATGTTTTGCCATACTGCCCTCCAGATACCTGGGCGACCGATAAACCGCGGATCCGCTTCCCGGGCCTCCTGCTCAAGTATACCACCAGGAGTGAGTGAAATATTCCAATAAAAAGTAAGTGAGCGGATATCATCGATCCGTTGTGGAAGAAGAAGAATTGGAAGGTATTCTATAACAGCAGGGGTCGAGGTTATAAAGGTATTTGCTGAGTAGAGAAAGCGAATAGCTTCTGAGTATCTATTTGTCATCAATATAAGCCTAAGCTGCATGGAAGAGGACAAAAAGCTGGCCGCAAACTTATACTTACATCTGCTTGCAGGACAGGAGGATTGGGAGTAGTAAGTTCTTCTCTAACTGTGTTATTTTCTCTGGGAGGCGGAGTCGACAACCGCCAGAACCATAGAAGCAAGTATTTGGACTTTTGGACACGCAAATCTCTCCTGTAAGGACGTTTGACGGGAGATCGAGATGGAAGTAATGACCCCTAAGAACCTCCTCCCAGATAAGCTGCCTGACCTCCAGAGGCAATACGTCCAGGAGCAAGCACGCTTGGGGTGAATCTGTCGCGAATTCTGCTTCCAGCCTCGGAGACGGCGGTCGCGTCAAAGGGTTGCGCTCACCTGAGAGGTCGATGCGCGCATCTGGCGGGGATCGGCGACGAGCAGTTCGAGGAGGGCCGTTGTACATTCCTATATTCCGATACACGGCAACAGCCCTGGCGAGCCACGGTAGGTAAATTAATAAATTCATTAAGAGTTGCAGCAGCTTGTCCGTATGTTTGAAAGTGGCAGAAGGAAAGGACCCGCGAAGAGAAGAACCGGAAACGAAGAGATGATGCAGAGCGGCCGTTGCCTTGTCGTCGATATTTAGTTCATACCTCAGGTACAAATCTTGGCACGGAAGTACCTTTGTACTGTATATTAACCAACAGCCAACAACCCTGCCTCCTTTCCCCCCTCCCCGAAAGAGCTGCTTGTGACGCGAAATGTGAACATGAATCGAAGTGGCTTCAACCTATAACAGCTCCGAATGTCGGGCGTGGAGACTTCGCCTCTCGCTTACCTAAATATCGCAACTCTGGCGATGCCCGCCGGGGAGCCTGCTAAGCCGTATGTGTGCACAAACTATTGCCAGGCTCTTTTCTCAACGCTACTGCGGTACCGTGCAGTATATGCTGTATGTCAGCTTTGACTACTACTTGATTTCCTTGATTTGGGAATGTGGGATTTCGCCAAGACGCTCGCCAGCTACGCTGTTATAGTAACCATCACCGGCCGTGGTCCTTCTTTTGGCCTTTGGGAACTCATCTACTGCATATTATCCCGGAGGGAACGGTGGGACCCCTGGCCAGAGGTGGCATGGATTTCAATATTCTGCGCTGTAGCCTAGCATTCAGCTTCATGTCCATTCTTGTGATCCTCTATTTGGAAATCACGTACAGGTTTGGATCTGGCGCAGTAGGTGTTGGAAAGTAGCTCGAGTATCTCTATTAATTTTTGAACCCTCAGCAAAGTCCTTTGACACTCTTACATGGCATTCCACATAGCCCTGATATCTTGAGACCATCCGAAAGGATATACCATTGTTTGCTAGACCTGCCATTATTTACCTGGCTTTACATATGGTTTTTGGCCAGAAATTTCAAAATGCCTGCCTTTAAAATCTTTGTTCCAATAATTGTGCTATCTCTATCTTGGATTTTGAATGCTTCCGTTATTACGCCTCGCCCAAATGTTATCCTACCGACTCCAACCTTCAAGGAGAACGATGACGAGTTGATTTTGCCACTACAGTGGGAGAAGCTATTAAATACATATGCAGTACCAAGTGTACTGTATGCCTGCGTACATTGAGTCCCTCGGCACTCCAACAGACCTTAAAATACATTCCAATCACGTAACTAGACCACTAGACATACCTTACGTGCCCTGTAGTATCGAGGTTCAAACCTCACAGATTGACTCTATAGACGCTGTAGTGGCCAAATACTGCTCTAATTCCCTTGTACACCAAGAAGAGTAACGTCAGCTAAGCATTTACTTACCGTCACCACCGGTGACGATTTCCCTGTTTAGTGGAGGCCTAGACTTTAGTTCTGATATATTTCTGCCATAGTAATTAATCTACTGCTCTACACAATTAAGCAGTTAATAGTTTAAGGCTATCGCGTAATTGGTTAGTTGCTTAACGGATCTGAATGCCCTATTGAAGGCCTGTTATATTAAGTAGTTAAGACTACAGAGAATGAGATGTTGAAAGTAAAGACCCTCCTAGTAAATATCGTATTTCACGATTTAGAAATAGGTTAGATCACATAACTCTAGAATGATACTTACTTAATATAACATTGAATAATTTGGCCCGTTTATTTGGCATGAAAATTCAAGACATTGCATGTAAGAGTGGCGATCTTCTACTTTCTTTGCAATGTAATTCTTGACTCACTCTGTAGCAGTCTCAATGCTCAATCGCTTCCAAACAGAGAATGAAGCCAAGACTTATTTGGCTACCCCAGGCGCCGAGGTAGAGAGACCGTTGAGCCAACTACTAACAGATTCCCCCAGGCCTAGATTCTAATCCTACTTTTCGTGCCTACATGGGAGAACTTGACATTTTAGTGAGCATTCAGAACCTGTTCGTAGAATTACGTGTGTTAGGATGAAAAATTGTGCTGATTAGAGCACATGATAAAGACACTATTTTCTTTCAACCTTCTTTGATCTAAACTCTTGAGTTTGTTCCTAATAACTTCCAAATTCAATTGGCTCAACTTGGAGACGTTTTGAATAATAGCTTACACGCACAAAATATTGCTCATCTACCTAATATCCCAGCTCCAGCCATCTTGAAACCCAAAGTCAACTCCATTTACCCATTCCGCCGCTGCTGTACTCCACGGAGGAGAGTTATAAAGCTGATCAACGCACTCAAAGTCAATAGCACGCTCAATTGTCATATCTTCCGTTGACTTTCTTAAATCCAAGCCGGCTATCAGAGAGTCAGTGCCTTTTGTTCTAAATTTCGTTTCGTTTAATTTCTTGATGCGGAACTCTCCAAAATACGGGATGGTAGCATGAAAAGTTGTGTCGGCTGTCGAATTACTATCGTGGAAGACCCAGAGACTCTCGACGAGACGTAATGCCTGGGTAGGGACATCATCAGGTACGTCACACGCAACCCGCTTAAAGGTATCAATAAGGCTATAGATCAGCTCACGATCATCTTCCCGCTCTTTCTCTTCATAACCTCTAAGGCCGCCTAATTGACAAAGCATTATGACCATAGCTCCTGTAAAGACCTCAAAATCCATAAGGTTACACACCTGAAGGACTGGTCGATTCTGATCTCGAAGGGTCTGATAGCAGCTAATCATAGCTCGAGATGATGCTAAAGCTTCGACTGTGCTTGGATTAAAATCTGAATCGGTAAACGATTTCAGAACGAAAGGTTGGTGTATGAGATTCGTCAGGTTATAGAACCAACATTGAGTCGTAAATATCTCGTAAATCTCTTTTAACGGTGTTTCGGAGTCTGGGGAGAATTGCCACCAAGAGTGTGGCATTATATTCTTGCATGCTTGCAAATCTAGATCTAGCTTAAGCGTATCTGCATAGGTGATGTTATCTCGCTGCTGATTGCGATCTATGACACGTCTGGCAATCGTACCGAGCCTGAAGAAGAACTGAGTTTTTGAATCTTCGCCGGAAATATCTTGAATCTTGCAGGGAAGCGAGTGGACAGCGTATGGAAGACCAAGCAGAAGAGATAAGCACTTGTCTACTAGCCAAATCTGAAAGCAGAGGGATTCTTTTCGACTTTTCAGCTGACTATCAGAAGGGTATCTGTGAGTCTCTGAAAGTAATTGAGCAAAAGCGATAGCACGTCGGAGTATCACCCAAGCCTTTCGAGGAATACCAAAGTTTAGATAGTATCTGAATTGCGCTAGCACACATTCCAAACCATCAATCGTGCCTATAATCCCTTCATCTGGTCCAAGGAATGCTTCGGCGGATTCAATGTAGTAATTCTGGAGAGTTTCTAGCGGCGCTGGGATTATTGCGGATCCTAAGTTAAAGTTGGCTGGAAGTTGCTGAATGCAGGACGCGAGACAGAGAAGTACTTTCGTAACGGTCGCAACATCCTTTGATTCAAAAGACTGGACTATATGATGCTGAAGGTCGATTTGAGAACCGTCGAGGCAATAGGTGCCGAGGCCAGGCATATCGTGGAAAATCTGCCCTAGAATACCAAGTGGAGTACGACTCTCATCTAAGATCAGACTCACAGCATCTGAACTCGGGGCAAGAGATCGCAAGCTTCTCAAAAGTTTTGTATTCCTCTCCATAACTCCAAGGCTCCCTCGTGAACTCTTAAATGGAACATCTCCAAGAGTATCTTCCCACTCGTGGCCCAAAACAGCGTTGTCAAATAAGCCGAAAAGGGGTGCATTTGTCCAGTCAGCTGGGCGACTGGTGGATTGAGACGAGTCCGACATGCTAGAGGAATCGGCTGCAGTAGCCACAGCCGAGATGTTGAGCTTTGTCCTCAGTCCTTTCTTTGCATCTGCAATGTTGAGTTCCAGGAGGTCAAGACTCAGCGCTGAATCTATATTCCCTTTTCGTTCAAGAATCTGCTGGAGTATCTCTTCCAATTGATTGATTCTTTGCCGCATGGTCATCATCTTCTGCGATGAGGGAGGTCGATAGGTTTGTTCGAAACATCGATTCCCCTGAGTTGCACATGACGCACATTTGTCCGCCTCAGAAGGCCAAATACATCGCCTCTTGCGTCTCCTGCACTCAACACAACTATGGGTCCCCTTTCGCACCCGCTTCTGAGATCCGGCGACCTCGCTTAGGGTAGACATGTCTGCCGTTATAAGCACAGGAAGACGATACGAATATATATGAAGTTGATATTCATCTGGGAAAGCTGATATTGATAACGTCAGCGAAAACACCTGGGGAGACGCGAGTTCTTCCTTGCGCAATAGAGCTGAAGATACAGCCACACCAGTGCAATTGCATCCTTGGCCATGATTGGAGGGGGAGCAGACTAGTATGCTGGTCTATTTTGCAGCGCCCCCATTATTGGCCTAAATAACGAGGTGGGGTGTAATAATTGATGATCTAATCCAGAAGCGCTTAGTGAGATTTTAGAATGTGCGTTAAGATGATGATGGATAAGAGACGATGTTGAACGTGGCATTGGTTGCCTTTTATTGAAGTGGCTGAAATCTACAACCTTAGCCAGCCTTTGACTTTCTAGATTTGGCGAACATAACTAAAGGAAATGTTACCTATATCTTTCCATTCCAACTCCCTTTGTCGAGGGCCGTTTGTTCCTTTAGGAGCGGTGCAGTGGGCTACAAGCACTTGGGTATACACGCGGTGCAGAATTTAATATTCTTGCCTTGCTAAGGAGTCAAGAGTCATTGTGGCGATTCAGTCATATCTGGATTTGAAAAGGGCTGACCTTGACTTAACGGGCAGGGCCGGGAGCGGTCTATAGGCACTTCGAAGTAAGTATTAATTAGGGCCTTTCTTTTATATACAGATCAGTATATCAAATATCTAGTATCGAGTATCTAGCTTATTTAATAAGTCAAGCAGTTCAGAATGAAAGTAAGTAGTATATAAAAGTCCTAATATAAGACCAGCTAAGGGGTGCGAATGTATTCTTTGCTACTAATCGCACCCGTACATTTCGAGCTTCTTGAAATAATGCCGCGTCGGCATCGGCGAGTTCCCCGCACTGGGAATAGTTCTCCCACACCCTGGAACATGCTGTTGGAATTGCTGTCGGCGTGGTTTTGGTGCACGCGTTAGTGTCGGGTATCCCATTTCCCGCTATATTTTCTCTCCTTGCTCCTTATGTGTTCTCTTCTCTGTTGCAGCATTCGCGTCCAGAGCTACCGCAGCTCAAATACCAGGAGCAAAGATGTCGCCGATAGGGGAGAAAGGCGTCACAGTCTCCAACGAGGAAACCAGCAATCCAACAAGCCATGAGCTAGAGGATATCGAGCTTGTTGAAGGGAAGCGATCGAAGAAGGGAATCCTACTGCGACCACAGCCCTCTAACGATCCCAATGATCCATTAGTGGGTACTTCATTTACCTCAGCTATTAGCATAGCGTACTCTAAACTTTTACCTCTAGAACTGGCCGTATGTCCAGAAATACGCGACCTATCTCACAATATGCTTCTTCGCCTTCCTCGGTCTGCTCAACAGCAGCAACTTTACCGTCGCCATTGTCCCTGTCTCCAAAGAGTTTAAAACAACTACTGTTCGCGCTGGCTACCTCACTTCAATCCAGTTACTGGCAATGGGCCTTGGAAACTTGTTCTGGATGCCCATGATGCGAATAGTTGGAAAAAGACCCATCTACCTATCATCGCTTATCCTCCTCATGGTAACAAATATTTGGGGTTACTACGCACATAGCTATGACAATCTCCTCGCCAGCAGGATTATAGGCGGCTTCATGAGCGCGGCTGCGGATGCGACCGTCCCCTCTGTCGTTGCCGATCTTTTCTATTTCCATGAGCGTGGTCATTTTATGATGTTCTTCCATATTGCCATCAGCGCTGGTGTATTTCTCGGGCCTCTCATCAATGCATATTTAGTGCAATATGCGGGTTGGAGATGGATGCTGGGCTTCGTGGCTATCGCATCTGGTGTTACGTTTGTCATTGGATTCTTCACAATCCATGAAACGGCTTATGCGAGAGATAAAGTCAATCTTGAACTTCCAGACGAAGCATATCCTGCGAAGAGGAGCTATTTAACTTCCTTGTCGCTGAGTCATGGTTATGATAGTGAAGCCTCGTTCTTCCGCTGGTTTGCCAGTACCCTCGTTCTCCTTGCCTACCCACCGGTGGTAATCGTGGGCCTCACAATCGGTGTTTGCGTTGGCTGGTAAGTCCAGTCAACTTATCTTAACAAGTACGAGGAATTGCTAATTAACAACTCAAAGGAATATTTCCATTCAACTCACGTCCTCTCGGACATTCACTGCCGCTCCTTATCACTGGACAATCCACAGTCTAGGTCTAATGTCCATTGCCGGTTTCGTCGGCGCAGTAATATCATTCTTCATAGGCGGTCGTCTTATCGATTTCATAGCCAACAGAGCAACTGCTCGGAAAGGAGGCATTGCCGAACCAGAATTTCGTCTTCCTGCAATGATCTTCCCGGCTATTATCGGGCCCATGGGGGTGTTGACATACGGTATGATTATTGCCGATAAGAAGAATTATTGGGGTGCTATAGTTGGATTCGCTATGCTGGGATTTGCTCTCACGGCTGCAAGTAATGTGGTCGTTACTTATGCCGTTGATGCTTATCGGCCTGTAAGTTCCCTTACCTCAGCCTCTAAACCCACAGCGCCCCCCCCCCCCCGCCCGGTGGAGGAGAGCTATACTGATTTTATTGTCTGTTAGATCTCGGGAGAAGTTCTGGTTATTGTGTTCGTAGTGAGGAATGTCATGGCCTGCCTTCTCTCACTCTATATCCAGGATTGGATTCAAGTCGAAGGTATCAAAAGAGCGTTTGGAGAAATGGTTGGTATTCAATATGCTATCTTTTCGCTTTCTCTTGTTTTGTACTTCTTCGGAAAGAGGATTCGTTCATTTACCGGCACTTTTGGACCAATGAAGAAGGTGCTTCAAGGGCGATAAGCGTAGGATGCCTTTTTGCTTCGCAATTGTTCTAGTTCCTGTGTAGAGAGCTATTAAGAGACGAAAGTTGGCAATGAGTTCATCAGAGGCGTGTCTGGTGGTGAGAGGAAGAGAGCTATCATCGAGACTGCACAGGGAGTGCATCGCAAAAGCAAGACGTGACTGCTTAGGGACGGAATAATCGTTTAGCAAATTTGCCCCACGGGGCATTTAAGAAAATATATCCCGTCGACAGTGCTTCGCAGAGAGATTTTCTTGATAAAGAATTATCGAGGAAGAGAATCTCTTAATAAAGACATCGTCTTGGCAAAAAGCTCTCAATAGATAGAATCTACCTGTGGAGAGCTCTCGCAGTGGCAGGATAACCACACTGATCGGGTTATGAGTCCTTCACCTTGGAAGTTCCAAGGTATTTCATAACGGCTTCAAAGACGCCAAACAAGATAGCAGTAGAAGGTAGTACCCGCAAAACATGCGGGCCGAGTCCACGGTACATCGACATGAAACCCTCCTCCTTCCATACGTGACGGAAACACTGTGCAATGCTAGTATATTTCAGCGGTCCGTTGATGGTCGGTGCTTGGTGTAGTCTTGTTCGTATGGTCTATTTGTAGTCAGTTAATAATTAATAATAAGATAGGTTGAGGATAAGATAACTGACTCCGAAAGGATACATGACCATGACTGCAAGAAGTTTAGAAGATACTGCAGCACCAATCTTGCCCCCCAAATCCCCTTGTTGATACCATATCGATGTCTGATTCTTGTCGGAGTATCTTGCAAGGAATATCTTCATCCGCTCATAGAAAGTCAAATGTAACGAGAATTCTGCAACACCCAAGTAACTTGCGTTCCAGCCTCGATAGAGCCCCTTAATACCCTCCTGCCGAATAATCTGCATCATACAATCGAAAGCCGTTTTGTACTTTCGACCTGTCTTTTCGGCAACTGATATGTCAAGCTCTAGTCTGGTCTTTATAAGCCATACCGGGGTCGTTGCTGTATTCGTTGCAGTAGCTGCAGCGGCAGCGGCAAGCAGTTGCACTAAAGCCTTCTCCTGGCCTCCGAATAACTTTTGCGAGACGATACGTTTGTTATTGCTATATATGTAAAATTTCATTGCAGTTGAAGGGACCACGCTAAGAATATTTGGTCTAAGCTCTTTAAGAATGGTGCGCCAGCCCTCAGTGCGGTGTATTGAGGAGAGGAGTTGGAACGTTCGGCGGAAATATAGTCCAGGCGAAGGAAGAAAGGGGGGTTTTCCGGGTGCTGGCGAGATTTGAGGACTCGGATTACGAAGCTGTGATGGATAGAAATCCGACCGTAGCCTGGTTATAACGACATTAAGAGGTGATGTGAGGAGGGTGGCCGCCGTTGCGCCTATCCTAGATATATGAAGTAAGCATAGGCATAGAAAACGAGTGAAAAGGCATAGAATCTACCCTCCGGCAAAAAATTCATCCCATGTTATCTTCGTAACTGCCATTTGATATGTGGTTGTTCGCTTTTTGTTACAATTTAGTAGTTGACTATCGTCTCCTAATTTTTGATGGGTTATTTGGCGTAAATGTTCAAGGCGCATTGAGTCTCCTGCGCCTGACTGGTGCGTAGACATCGGTGGAATGGACATGTATGCAAGCAACTGAAGTCCGATAGCTAGTAACTTAAAAAGGGCGTTATATTGTTGGTGATATTATGTTGGATGGTAGATTGTAGAAAGAATTAGAAAGAATAAGATCAGATGAGAAATGGAACTCGTTTCAAAACATTTTCGCTCTCAATCTCATCATCTAAGTCAGTCTGGATCTTGGCCCATAGTGGCCTAAGACGTTATTAGTACTTGGAATGGGAGGTCCCACTACAATGAAGGAAGGAAGTCGCAACTAGAAGTACGAAGTAGCGAACTTATATCGTAAAGTGGCGAAATGCTTCAAAAAGGGAACACGGAGAAGCGCACATCGAGGTTCCGGATCTAATTCGAGGCCGCCGCCACTACTTACGGTCGCTGTGTTGCTCTCATGTCACAACAAGGATCTTGCGCCTGCCCTTAGCGCGTGCGTCATTCAGGTGAAGAACCAGGTCAAAAGGCTGTCAAAATGGTTATGGGCAAGAGCTACTCAATTCAGCGTCTGTCTGGATGATTAACGGCGAAAAGATGGAAGTGTTACCCGTCGGGCTCCAGATTTAACCAATAGCGTCTTACATCCTGCCGTAACTTCCGACACAAGGGGACCAGGAACTCTAATTCCGACTTTATCTCGTCCCGGACTTTCGGGGGCAAAATTTAATACTGTATTAGTAAAATTCAGCCCTGCAATAAATTTTATAGCTGCCATGTTCAAGAGATAGCACGTTAAGAACTGTTGCAATACTCGATCTGGAGTTGAATTGCCACTACAGTGGGAGAAGCCTATTAAATACATAAGCAGTACCAAATGTACTGTATGCCTGCGTACATTGAGTCCTTCGGGCACACCAACAAGAACGACGGATATCGTATTATCACGTGATTCACTCCATTGTCCCCAAATCCCTTATTTCAAAATGCACGCCCTGGCGTTTATATAGTACCTTAGCATTGTATCTCATTTATTAGTTTAATCATTTATTATTTTAATGTTCTAGCGGAATAAAACTTCGCCTTTTAATTCTAGCAAAACCCGTTGTGATATGCTAGCGGCTAATATGCCCCGCTGCATGGACTTGCTGAAGCCTTGTAACTCGTATCCCGATCCTGCTCGCTGCTGAGACAGTGTGCCATGGCGATGACGACGCGACGAGGCATAGTTCTCTTCGTGTATCCGACCCCGACAGCAAAATGGTTCGGGTCGCCGTTCAGCTGGGACTTGAGGACCGTGAATTTATGATGTAGAGAACTCTAAGGGGTAAACGCGACAGGTTACTAGATATTGTACGGAATAGTGGGGGAAGAGATCACAGAGGAGGAATAGCTCGACTTGGTGGCATCGGCCATTGAGATTGTAGATGAAGACCATGTGATTCCTGTCCTTCTCTGGCCGTATTATGCCATGCCAAATTTTCAGACGTGGGTTGCAGAAAGAGAAAGGGCAGTGATACTAGGAGATGCAGCTCATGTCTTCCCCTCCAGGCGGGCAAGTAGCGGGGATGGCGATAGAGGACGCTTACAGGCTGAGGATCGCACTGGGTGAGGTGACGACGGAGACGGAGATCAACTCGGTTCTGGCACATCGGCAGAGCTGGCGGTGGCAGCGAGTAAAGCAAGTGACAGAATTCTCGACCCAGGTGGACAAGAACCGGGTAGCACTGGTCAACTAGAACGAAGACAAGAGCACAGTGTCAGCTCAGCTGGGAGTCAAAGATATGGGCTGGTTGTACGGGTGGCAGTTAGCGGATGAGTGGTCCCTGTGGAAGCAGCGAGAGATGTCATAGGACTTAGAAGCCTAGCGAAACTCATTGGTAGTCTAGTGTTCCTATGCCGGGCACTACTTCGTGTTTTCAAGGGATATACTAACAGGATATGATTTACCTCTTATCTTATTTCTTTCAATACTTCCGGAACTTTGAAAGCGAAATATAAGCCGTTAAATCCTATTTACTCCTTCTAGTATAACTAAATGTGAAGCAACGCTTGCCAAGTAGGATATTTATATCATGTCATAGTTTCGCTACGTAAATAGTACTTGGTTTAGAGGTTCAGTTTTTGCATACTTGCAAAAAGCTTATCAAGGTGAACTACGTTCTCTTCCGAGAATGCAGCCTCCTGAGCGAACTTTGAATCTGTCTCACGTTCTATTTTCACGTCCATTTCATTCAGGACACGAGCCAACCACCAAAATTCCGGTGCATTTCTCATAAAACCTAATGCTTGCCATTCCTCTGTAGTCGTTCGAGACCGCTGAACGTCCCATGCGTCCTTCCAGCGAGAAAGAGCACGACGCATCGGCGCAGCTGATTCTTGGCCGAGTGCACTGTGTTTGGAGAGCCAAAGAACCTGATGTAAAGCTAAGTATGTATTAGCCCCAAAAAATATTCCGGAGGTTTAGTGCAAGGGCATACCAAGTATTACAATGAACAGGCTCAATATACTCAAAGCTTCAGCCTCTTGGCATGAGGCATCGTCCCAGTACTTGCCAAGGAACTTTGCAATCAGAGCAGCTAGTCCTTTCGGACGGTAGGCAGTATCTGCTTGTAATGCACCCCAGCAGCTATCTGCAGTCGTAGCAGAGAAACAGTGCTCAGAAGATAGTATGTCTAGGTTCAGCTCCGCGATAGCCACACGAGGGGGAAGGTTGTGGAACATTGCAAACTCCGTATCGACGACAAATATGTATGACATTAGCCTGTAAGTCTCGTAAGCATGTTACTTTGCTAGTACGAGCCAACGACCATGACACGAAATATCTGTACCGAACTCTGGTCTCTTTATTTACAAAATCTGCCCAATCGAAATTTTTAGACACCAAAGACTGGTAAACTGAAGTTGTAGAAGTATTCATCAGACACATTGTCCGGGCAGCCTAGACGAATTTGTCAGAATAAAATTTGGAAGGATGGATAGGACAAACTGTGATTATCTCGCCATAACGGCTTAGGCGGATACGCCTTCGAGCCGCGGATGACCCATTCCATATCTGCGCCTTAGAAATTATGAAAGTTGCTTGGATGGCCTCTATTGCAACTGCCGAATCTTGAAGAGTGCGATTGCCAAAGGTCAAACCTGTGAACGTGGGATTAAGGAATGCATAGTCTTCAGCTAAATTAAGAATTTCCTCGACTAAAGTGCTATCATCTTCCGCTGGCGAAAATAATGTTCCAATGATAATAATGACGAAGAGTAGTGGTAGAGAGATGCTTCTTATATCAAAGCTAGGGCGATGAACAAGAGGGCAATGTGGATATCAATGGAGAAAATATGCGTTGACGTAATTTTTCATTTTTTGTGGTGTAAATATCCTCTCAAGGTAGCCAAATATCGCAGTGGATATGAGATTCTGACGTTCAGGAGGAAGGGAAAGGAAGAATCTTTTCAAGTCTTCCAGAAGCTCCGACGTCCGGTATTCATGAAACTCGCCGAGCCCGATATTCATGAGCGGCTGTCCAACGTCATATGATCTCTCGGCGCATTCGTCTCTAGCTCCATTCGCGCAGAAAAATAATTGCTCTAATCGGAGATCGCCCATATACATATCGTCCATGGGGGTCGCTTCATGGAGCATATCAGCCACTTGGACCCTATTAAATGGGTTTCCGATAAAGTCTGAAGACAATCCTTCAAATGAATCAATGGATGTATCAAACCCTATTCCAAAAAATGAGTTATCGATACTCGAATATTCTATTCTTCGATTAGCCAACAAATGTTGACGATATCATACTATCTGAAGATACCTTCCAAACCAGTTACGCCTTCAAATGTCAATGGGATAATCGCGTCTGAAGTTGTCCTTCGTTCGGCTATGGCATTTGAAGAGCCAAATCTATCCCGCAGTGTTTGAGTTTCGGGATTAGTATAATTGTGAAGGAAAGGGATGTAAAAGTGGCGCAAGCTAGATCGGCCGAGATCGGTAGAATTAGATTTTTCAAATCCAACATCACCAGTTGAGCTTTCTCTCTCGCCGTTTGATGGATTGTTGAGAAGTCTATTATTTGTGCAGATTAATCCTCTGAGAAGGCAGGTCTCACATGGTAGCTCAAAATCACATGCCACTTTTGATCGAGTACAGTAATCGCATGCTCGCCTCTGGGGACCTCTCTTCTTGCGTTTGGGAATAGGCTGCGTACCACGGGAGGGACAAGTGCGATAGTGGCGGCGGAGTACGTCTCTAAATGTTCCGCATATCAGTACAAGCGGAGCTCAATGACGGTATTGATGTTATAGAAATTAAATGCAGCAGGACTTACGATCTCGTGAGGACTTTTCGGCAGGAGCCGCAGCTAACACCCTCGTCCCTTGAGGCTAGAGTATGGCGGGCTTATCAGACCTGGACTTCCCAGAGAGCCGATGGATACTTACACATGAAGTTTTGTTATGTATGTCTCTATACCCTAGAGTGGATGATTTGGCAAGGGGAACAATGGGCAAAATCACTACTGACGCTTTTCAAAATTTCGATACAGACTCTTTGAGCTCTGAGGGAGGTTAAGGGATGAGTGTGTTGACTTTTAGTATATCTGACTACTTCGTCTCACATAAGCGGAGCTGCAAGTGGAGAACAAACCGGCCAATAACACGAAAAGCTATTTCGCCAAAACTTGTCCGTAAATTATGCTAGAAGCCTTATTCTACCCAGTGTACATCGTATCATGTTTATCTCACAATACCTAGAGCTTCTGGCAGAGGAAGACTTAAATAGGAATGCCATTCAGTTAATATCATTCGAAATCAAGACAGCTAGTCTGAAATATCAAGCTGGTGCTCCAGACAAATCTTCTCCGCAGCAACTTGTCCGATAAGATATGCAGTAGCTTGTGTATGTCCACTATGTGTCTGTTAACCATATTGTAAGTTTTCGGTTACTACCGGAATACTAACTTCGATGTGAGAGGACAGACGCTCATATCTGCAACGCGAAGGCCTTCAATGCCAAAGACCTTCAAGCTGGAGTCCACACAACCCAGCTCCTCACCACTCTTGCTCATCACGACACTGCCATTTGCATGCCAAAGGGGACCACAGTTGTCAGCGATGAAGTCCTATTAGTATGTTAGTTTGCACAAAGCTCTATTTGTACTGAAAGGTACATGCCCAGATGTCTTCATCCGAGTCGCTCTTTGGGACGTTGATATGGCTCTTCCAGTACTTATCTATCGAGGGTGACTGAGTGAAATGGATTGCTTTTCGGATGGCTGCGATCAAAGTCAATTTATCTAGCGGGTGTGATAAGAAGGAGAAGTCTATTAGAGGCGGATCTTCTGGATTCGAGGAGCCGATCGTGACTGTGCCGCGGGACACGGGGTTCATTAATACGATGACGGTTGATAGGAAAGCATCGTCTATGTCCTTAAACTCATAGGTTGGAGGCAAGAGGGGTCCCCCCTATTCAGTGGTTCAGCAACGAATGATTTCGCATTGTGTCAAAAGAGAGGTGATGAGAAAGATCATGGTACATACCCAACCAAATTCATATTGTGGAACGAGTCGATGTCGTAGAAATTGTTGCATTTCTGGGTCTAGAGCGTTGAAAGCCTCTGTTTCATAGATGGAATCGTCCTTCAAGAATCCTAGCACGGCGGATGCAAAATGCGTTGTAAGCGGCCCTGTTTTAAATTCTAACCATTCTTGACGCGCAGAGTCCACCGCTGAAGGTGTGGACATGAAATTAACCTTGGAGGAAAAGCCATCGCCCAAATGCTCAGTCAAAAATACTGCAGGGTGGTCTTGCAGGTTCTTTCCGACACCCGGAAGATCGTGGCAAAGCTCAACATTGTGTTTGGCGAGTTCATCCTTTGGCCCGATGCCCGAAAGAAGTAGCAATTTTGGGGTATCGATCGCACCGGCGCACAGGATGACCTCTCGGTTTGCGGTCACTATTCCTAGAGTTAGTCATGCATTATCTGGATGTATTTATTAAGTCACCTATTCGACCATCGGCAAGATCAACTGCGACCGCTTTCTTTCCGTCTAAGACTACTCTGATGACTCTCGTCTTGGTCCAAACAGTCAAATTCGTCAGAGGAGATGAAAGATGCGCCGATGCACTAGTAGTTCGGAGTCCTGCATGAGCTGAATTGGGTGAAATTCCTATCCCTATCGGATTGCCTGTAGTTGGATCCAAATTGATTGGAAACTAGCTATCCTATTAGTCGCAGCCCACTCGTGGGTGTGAGAGACATGCCCCAAATTTATCCGCCGCATCCATCACTATTTTGGCGTCTGGTTCCCATTCATCCGGTATGGAAATAGCAACAGATCTTCTCTCTTCGTAAGACTAGTGACCTTTCCGAGTTTGCAATGCAGAGAGCTCTTACCCACTAAATCCGTGATCTTCGGCAATAGGATTAGCATATTTCTGTAAGGTTGGTGAAACGGTGCCGTGGAATGACTGGATCTGCTTCTTGTTAATACTCAAACAGCTTATATATATCAGGTATAGTGAATACGGCTTTCAGTCTCGCATTTGTCTTTTCCCATCCCCAGTCATCGTCCCCAACCAACTCAGCCCAACGATCATAGTCCATTGACGAACCAGGTGCCCAAATCATAAAATTAATTGCTGTTGAGCCACCTAGGCCTTTTCCTCGGGGATACGGCACTTTTCTGTTCTTCAGAGTGCTCTGAGGCACAGTTGAGTATCCATGATCCAGTTCTGGTCGCATAAAAACATTCGAGTAACGCTCGAATGGTATCCGAGTTAAGATGTCAGAGTTATCATCACCAATTTCGATCAAAAGAATTGACACTCTAGGCGCTGCAGATGCAAGCCTCTGCGCGACTAGACACCCAGCAGTACCTCCTTCAAAACATTAGCATTTTATATTTAAATATGATCGCAGTATACTACCACCGACTATGATAAAATCAAAAGCGTCACTCATATTGATCTTGATCAACTCGTGATTAAGTGAGCAAATTACAAGTATTTGACTTAGGTGTAGTATAATTAAACCATTTATATAAGTACCATACACCATAACTCTTCTACTCGTCGGATGTAAGCCACCTGTCTCGATTCAAAGTTAAATAAGCACCTTTCCAGCCGCCATCCAATGCTGAGTGGGCTGTATTTTACATACTCAACTTGTACTGGCATGGCCCCTCTAGACTGTTGCGATTATATTCAAACACTGTTTGAACTATTTGGGTACCTGAGATATAGAAGCACTACATGGAAATTTATCGGGAAGTGTATTATTAGCAGACCATCAGCAATGAATCAAATCTTGCATGGCCCAACATTAGGCCGAGAAGCTAAAATCACTTGGTCACTCTCAGCCATGCCCGGAGGTTATCCACACCAATGTGTCTCTGGACTATATTAAGAACATGGCGTATTTTGATATCATTATCTAGTTAGTCGGTAGTTTTGTTAAAAAACTTCCCACTCAATGCATTCAAAGTATAGCAACAATTATACTCCATTGGTTCTATAAGCTGCAAGGCGCATGTACGTGTCTTATTTATGCCGAATATCGAGCATATTCTTGATTATCTAGTCTAGAGCGTGTTTGTGCTAGAATCGCCTACAAACTTTATTCAATACTGCCAATTTTCTTAATCAGACTCGGGCTTATTTTTAAATGCGGGCCATAATGCGCAAAGGATATTGCGTGTTTTCTCCGATTAACTTTGCTTACGGGCTAACAGCAGGAGCCTATTTCTAATGCGGAGCGTAATGTACAAGGAATACTGCGTGTTTCCTCCGATTAACTTTACAGGGCTATTAGCTCTGCTTCTACCGACCATGAGCGAATGAGACACAAGAATATCCACCCAAACGTGCGGATGATTACCGTGCAGCAAGATGCGATTAAGGCTGCAATCTTTCGAGCATCTTATAACGTACTATAGTTAAGCGTGAGAGATTTTCTACCTCACGAGATTTCGCCACTATCCACTTCGGAGATAATCCACTCGCATGTGTTTCTGCCGAATAGTTCAGCTTCAATCTCGTTTCGATCCTTGCCATACACCCTTATGTTACATTCCACGACTTATTAATGATGGGGTCTTTACCCTACCTTTAGAATGTAGAGTTCAAAACTATTAATAATGCCAGAAAGCTAGTCTAGTTCAAGCACCACAGACCAGCTATGGCATTGCATGCTATCAGCATAAAAATGGCTTTAACCTCTAGCAAAGAGGGCCTGAACTCCTTCAAATCCATCAAATCCTATATTCAAGCCAACATAGAGTAGCTTTAGCACTGTTTAGAGGCATTTCTAAGGTTGACTAAACAACTTATGTTATCTATAGAGACGAACTACTAATCTAGAAAAGCTGTGATTGATATATTCAAGAGATGGAATGCTAAATCAAGTGATTGTTAGATCTTCTCTGATGATATCTGACGCCCTTTCAGCAACTGCGTACACAGTTGATGTGATAGGTCCTTTCGGAATCATAGGAAAGATGCTGGCATCAACAATTCTCAAATTCTTCGTTCCGTACACAACCAGTCTCTCATCCACCACACCGCCAAGTTCTTTGGGCATCATCGAACAAGTTCCGGAGGGGTGGTACTGACCAATCGTGCTCTCCCTTGCCCAGGACTTAGCCTCTTCAAGAGTTTTTGGTAGCCCGTTGGGTGGATTCGTTCGTCCGTTTGACTTGAGACGTGAGGCAAGAGGCTGAAGTGAGACAACTTTTCTTTGGAGTAAAATTATCCGTGCAAAGATTTCGAGATCTAGTGGGTGAGATAGATACTTTGGGTCAATTCTGGGATGCTTTGTTGGATCGTTAGACTGAATGTGCGTAGACCCACGAGAAAGTGGATGAAGAAGTGTCGAGACCATAGACACGGTATTGATACCCTGTGGAGAAAGTACAGGAAAAAATTCCGCGGGAGCCGCTGTTAAATAACAGATAGAATCATTTGGATCCAAGAGAAGAGATAAGATATAGTCCTGTTGAATTCGCTGTGCATCAGATATTTCCCGAGTTTTATTGTTGGCGAGGTATGATACGAGATTTTCAAGCGAACTTTTATCCGCAGACTCAAGCAGATCAATCAGAGGCAAATAAGCCATCGCATTGAAAGCCATTGAAAAGGGGCCTGTCTTCTCTTCAGTATATTGGCGGATAGCTTCTTGCAGTCTTTCAGGCTCTCTCAGAGAATCAAGAGAATCACTATTATCGAGCGCTTCCACTGACATGATAGTCGTTGGATGATCCTGTAAATTCTCGCCTACATTTGGGTTGGAAAGGACCACATCGATCCCAAGAGGAGAAAGGAGAGCTTCATCTCCAATTCCCGATAATTCTAGGATTGCTGGGCTTCCAAATGCACCCGCGGATAAGATAACTTCCTTTTCAGCATGGGCAATTTTGATTTGCCCATCGACTTTGTACTGCACTCCAGTTGCGATGACTGATCCGTCGGCTGACTTTGATAGAAGTATTTTTTCAACCATAGCATTCACTTTCAGATGGAGATTCGCTCTTGAGCTGACAGGCTCATAATATGCATTGCCCGCATGACTTCGAGTTGCTGATTTTGGGTCAATGTAGCTTGGGCATGTGAATGCACCCACTGCTTGGCCAGATATTGGGTCTTTGGAAACCCGAAGTCCCAGCTTCTTCCAGCTGTCAATCCATAGCTTTTGCGGGAGTAAGTAGTAGTTTGGAACAGACGTCTGAATAGGGCCCTCATTTCCGTGTAAACTGCTGTCCAAGTAATCCATGGAAAGCTCCTCTACAAGCTTAGGATCTGGCCGATGAAAATTTTCAGACTTTTTATAATATGGTCCCATCGTATCTGCATCCCAACCGTGGTTTCCAAGCTTGGTCCAAACGTCAAATAAAGTTTTAGAAGGATACATCGTAGCTAATGCATTGATCGCACTTGACCCGCCGAGGACTGCTCATATTAGACGACATTCTACAAACACGACGTCAGATTCGTACCTTTCCCTCGTGGCAGATTCACCACTCTCCCGTTCAATTCCTCTTGGGGGACGGTATCGAAGGCCCAGTCATATTTCGGGTCCCCTAACGCACGCACAACAAAGCCAGGAACAGAGATATTTGGATCAGAATTTCTGTTCTCTCCAGCTTCAAGTATCAGTACTTGAAGATTGGATATTTCCGAAAGTCGATTTGCAACTACAAGACCGGCAGTTCCACCACCAATCACGATCACATCGAATGTATCCTCTAACAGAGACATTGCTTTAATTGGAAGGTATTTTGATGCGGGAAGTTGCAAGCTGAGGAAAGTAAAGCTGGAAGCTTATTTGCAGATTATTTTAGATTATGAGCATTATCGACACGAAGGCTCGTTGTTTAACGTTGGTATCGCGGTCTCTCGCGTATATATGTGTCTCGGCTCGACAATATTACGTGAGACTTATGGTTGTCATACTGCTAACTTAAATTGCGGAATGAGGAAGGAAGTCACAAGTTGTCCATGCTTCTAGCACGCTAACAAACGTGTCCCTTACAAAGCCTGGGCAGGGGCCAGTTCGTATATGAACAAATAAGAACGAATCAGCTCTCCATTTCGCCACAGTCTGATGGATCTATTTAAGCTTTAACAGGCTACTGACCTCTAAACACATCTCAAAGTAAGAAGCAACCAAATTTTTATCTATAATTAAATTTAAGAACTCTGGAGATAGATAAATTAATTTAATCCAGGGCAAAACGCGCTGACGGATTATACCTAACTCAGCATCCTTGCTGGAATGGGACTGCGGTCAACCGCAGTGGTGAAGAATTTTTCAATTGTTTAAACTTTCTGTAGTATTATGAATTAAAGGGGGTTTCTTCTTTGTTTTGCAGCACCATTTGAAATTGCAGATGGGCTCAAGGAAATCTAGTGAAAAGAGTAAGTATCTTAGTTAAAATTAGACGATATTCAAGATGTATTGAGAGCCTATTTTGAATCTGCTCCTCCAATCGCACGTGACTAATTGCCCCCTGTCAGTCAAGAAGAGTGAGAGGCTTCCCGAGACGCGTTCTGCCCCGCGTAAACATCAATACAGACTTGTACATGAAGATACAACCCCATTTCCAATTGCATATCGTCGAATGGTCTGGAATACCTCTTGAGGAACCTTTGACGTGGTCTAATATAGACGTGGTGCTATTGAAGATCAAAATCACCCGTAAGTACTCAATTTGGGAATCTGCTAAAATGGAGTTCGCATATGGATTTATTTGTGTAGCCGACCAATCAAACCGAAGCTTTCCTTTTAAACAGCCTCGAAAGCTGCTCCTAAGCATATTACTCAATACCGCCAAAGCGCAAAGCCCTCGCAGAAATGGCCAGCAACGATATAGCGGCTGGAACGCGTCGCAGTGGTCACAATACACAGTCCAGCAAGATCTCGCCCGACGCCTCCACTTCAAATCCATCTGCTCAAACACTGCTCGACTTTAATCCTCCTGCACCGAAAGCTGGAGGAGATGCACAGAAGCAGACATACAAATACTCGGACCCAAGCACTGTACGTAATCATGCTTTGTCCTGCCAGAGAGTAATTAACGATACTCATTGTGTAGCTCTCCGAGAAACAAAGTTACTTGAACCTACAATGGCCTAATATCGGGGAATTTCTCGGTGACAAGAACCAAGATATGCCAAAAAATGGCGAGATCATCGATCCGTGGATCAATCGGGTATCCGACCTCGGAATCCCCGTCTCCGAAGCTGGTATGGAGATGTGCAGGAAGCTGTCAAGGGAATGCGAGAAGAGGGATCAGCATGCCAAGGGCATCCATATATATAATGACTGGAACGGGTGGGGCATGTCTGAAGTTATGGCGAATCATTTGAAGGATTTCAATCGTGATATTTTCAAGAAGAAAATAAGTCCGTTTAAGAAGTGGGCCTATACGGAGGCCGTGGCTTGTTTTTTCAAGGGCGAAGACTTAACGGAATGGATGGGTAAGTTATATCGATATGTTTTCTCCCATCCTTAAGCCCAGAATTAACATGATGTCAGGAAACGAGGACGGCGATGGGGTAAAAGGAATCATCAACATGTTAGGCGTCATGATCCTGACTACCTTTGAAATGCTGTCTGAACACGACCTATTCAAACCGAACTCGGAAATCAAGAACCTTCCAATCATCTGTCTCATGCTACTAGACTTTGTCGAGAATGAAGCATGTGACTGCGACATCAACTGGGGTTGCGAAGTCGTAAGAGCGTGCGATGAAGCGGGCATCAAGCTAGAAAATCTTATCCGGAAGCAAGTCTCTGTGAGCAAGGATATGTTGGATACGTTACGAGAATTGTATATGGAGAAAAAACTATCATCCGAGCATGCTGCAGAAGAAGACGAAGGCAATGGATACAAAACCTTTGCTAGAATGGAGGGCTGGCTTCCTGACGATGATATCGACGATAGGAATGCCGATGATGGGAATATCGGCGATGGCGATATCGACGATGGTGACCAAGATAAAATGTGGTGTGATATCGACGATGGCAACCATGATAGAATGTGGTATCGGTGGGACTGGGGTGTTGAGGTATGTTCCATGAATATGAGTTTTTCATGCCTTTGCTAACAAAGCATAAAGTACGAAAATTTCAAGAAGCATCACCCAGGTGGGAAACACTACGACTTGAGCAAAATGAGCAGGGCTGAGATGAGGCAATACAAGTTGTTTTGAATTGGCACGGGTCGTTGCTAAATGTTTCCTATTCACTGATTCAGTAGAGCCACTCTATACGTCTTTCATGAGAACTTTGTTATTGGGGCTTCTCATATTATGATGTGTAATTTAATAATTAATATCTAATCTCGAATAACACAAATTCGAGCAATCCTTGTAGTTCTTAGTCACTAGATAGTTGTTGAGATTTTCTCCTATGATCGTGTCCCGCCTCTCAACTGTCCGCCATTTGAAGTCTGTTGAAGAAGCCAGGCAACCTTTTGATGGGAGTGATGTGCTGTGAGTGTGGGGGGAGGAGGTAACCGAATTTGATTGTCCATATGGTACTGTATTCTCCTCACTAGCCACGACGCGGGGTAAGTCTCTAGAACGGTTAAGTCATTGCTCCAGACAATGCAAATATGGAGAATAGAGTGAAGAATAGACGCCGTAATTTGTGTCTCTTGTTTTTGTAATTGCGGCGTTTGATGCAGAGAATCTTGACAAATCTCTTCTGCACCTTACCCCTTTTTCTGCCTTAACCTTCCTTCACAATTGAGATCAGCTTCTGATACATCATCTTTAAAGTCCTTGACTGGTTTCAACTAACTTCTGGTCATACATATGCTAGAAGAATCTCGCAACAACGGCAACAGCACTTAGGCAACGCTATAAAACTGGGATAATAATAGTACAGGGCGGATTGGTGTGCCAGCCACTACTCATTTTATGGGAACCTTGGACCAGTCTCTACACCGTCCAAAAGCCATCCTACAAATCTTCCCAAACTCAACCTTGAGGTCAAATGTCTTCCAACTTCCCTGCCCATTATGCACCAGCCGAGCGGAGGGGTCGGTGATGGGTTTCGAGCCCATGTTTCCGAATTTTCCACGTCCAGGACTGTTGATACCAGAAGTCAGACAGTAATCTACGGAAATCGAGCGGTAGGGATTGGAGTCATGGCGGAAGTGCTTACCTGATACCAGTAATAGGTAGTATCATCGTGTCTCCAATCGCCTTACTTCGTCCCCCGTCTTCCAAACCTGTAAGCGCGTTCCACCGCAGCCCAGAATTCTCCTCCAACCAGCCCATGGTAGCCACAGTAATTGCTTCGGGTCCAGTCAAACTCAGAGGATCCTGGTTGAATGCGCCGGCCGAAGCAGCAAGCGTTAGGTTGCCATTGTATGGCTTTGCTAGCTGCTGCATCCGTTTGGCGAATGTAGTGAGGAAGCGGTTGATAATTGGATGGCCAGGCGCACTGGCAAGAGCCCACTGCGTCAGCTGTACCGGAAAGTTGTATCCCATCCGCCAATATGTGTTCGTATCCGGAGGGTTATCGCCTTCTATGCCGAGAATGAGTTGTATAGGATGGCTGCTGGTGTTGGAGCTGTATTGTGCACCTGTTTGCGGATCCGACCAAGGCAAAATGTCTGTCTCGTCGAGCCAGGTTCGGGGAGTACGCAGCGGCGTCGTATCGACATCTGCATACTAGAAGCAAACTATCAGTCCAGTGCCAAATGGTACTTTGGAGGGGAGCCATACGATACCACCATAGGTGTTCAATGCCACCATCCTAAAAACGTCGTATTTCTCCACCGGTAATGGCAGTGCATTTATGCTATCCACGAGCTCTGGATTGACTTGTCTAATCAACTCATCGCATCCGTCATCCCACCAGAGCATATGTGCCATGCCATTGTCGTTTTCCACCATAGCATAACTTAACCAGCGCTCGATGCCATCGGTGATTGCACGCGGCCATGTGTCAACTGTTGTGTTCTTCCATTTCTGGTGTATTATTTGAGGGATTGTCGAGTAGGAGAGTGTGTGCGACGAGGAAATGGCTCGGCGACTGGCTAGGCGCGCAGCTTCGATGATGTTCTTCGGCCGTGGATCTGATGGCCGAAGCCAATGTGGAGGGATATACCACGCTAGGCAGACTGGTCAGCAGGGTGATGTTGATCAGGCCAGGAGTCAAGAGTCCTTCGGACTTGCGCCATGCGACAGCGAAGAATTGAGACACTTACCCCCTCCCTTTCCTCTAGCCATGTGCGCATGCTTCCACGTCAGAGGGAAGTCTTCTTGGTAGACCACAGCGCCATGAACCAGCTCCCTCATCGACAAAGAACGTATCGTCAGGCATAGGCAGATAATGAGCGCGGTGAGGCCCAGGAGAAAGGGCCGTCGCCGACTAGGGGCAGGAGAGAGGTATCTGCGCGCCATTGATGCACCGTACAGCCATTGAACCCCGGGTCGCGAGTCTCAAGAGCAGCAGAACATCATGAATTGAGACCTTTGTCTCGTAAAGGGTTGTAAGTCATTGTCTGACGCGAGGAGAACAGTTGGGGGGTTTAATTACCACACGGCCTAGTACCCAACGGGCAGTGCAGAAAAGTCGAGACAGACCCATGTCGCGAGCCTCCGCAGGAGGAAATTGGACTTGTGATAGGCTCTGTCCCTGAGCCGTGCCGCGCATTCTCCTCGGGCGGTACTCCGACCAGTCTATGAATAGAGCAGCATAAGCTAGAGGCTCTGTGGGTAAGGCACCGGTAGTTTATTTCCCTGTACGGAAACGATTCGCAGCAAGGAGCATAGCGACAAGGGGCGAGGAGAAGGTATGTCTCCTGGCTGGGATCTGTCGTCCATCAATGCTGCTGCCATATGACGAAGGTGAGAAGGCGTTTCTAACGCTGCGTGAGGAGAATGCCAGCCAACAATATTTCGCTACGCGCGTATCAGGCAGACGCAGCAGCGGCGCCCTCACAAAAACATCCCTAGACGGTTTATGGAAATGGGATACGAACAAGCCTTACAGCCCTACTCCTGGCTAGGCAGCGACCTTGGCTGTCACGTACAAAACCTTATCTCCTCTCGGTTTATAGATCAGCATCTATCCCGCAATACGTGAGGCCGCGGGACTGGGCCTGAGAAGTTTTTTTGCGAGACCGTGCGACCGAGGGGCTAACAATCGCTACTCCGCTATCGGTTTTCCTATTTGGGAAGCAAGTATCACCTATATTAGTGACTGGTCCACCCTGCCTCCATCTGTATCGAGCCATAAGGCTCATTAGAATTGCTTTTTCTTTCCCAATGCGTTCGCAATTCACTCTTCATGATGCACATGCTCCTGTCTCGATTCGTGGCACTCACGGCAGGGGTTGTTGGTTGAGGGAGTGGTTTCGTTTGCTTAGTGCTTTTCCTGTCCTGGAGTGCCATAGCCACAAGATTACCGTAAGGATTTTCTGTCTATATGCAGGATCGCTGCGGGGAATAATCAGGAGAAGTGACGGGCTTGAGTTAGGTAAGTCCCAAATCCTCAGGTATGTTTAGTTCTGGTTTGCATAGCGCATGTGGAGAAGAGCTTGGTTGCCCTCCGGCATGGTGCTGGTTATGGAGACTCCGAGCAACTCGCTATTAAGAAGAAGTTGTGGAATCTCGTGTGGATCGAATCGAGGCTGAGTGCTTAGTGGGCTGAGCTGTATAACATCACTTTCGGCTATGTGGAAACTGTACCCAACAAGTTCCCCCTTGATTTATTTGCAAAAGTGATATATATCAAACATGTCGCTGTTCATATTTTCCGTTTATTCTGCACTGCCTCTTCAGCCATACACAGCTGCACATCTCTGCAGTGGTTTGATCAAGTCGGCAGATCAATGTGAAAACCAATTGACTCCACGCATCAGCCTCGGCTATAGAGCTTTGTACAAGATAATTTCCATAATATGATATTTACCTGTCCTTGATTTCTAAGTCTGTAGGATCCAATCTGCAAGTCTTTGGGAAGTGACTAACTGAAGCATTGTAAATATCTGAAGAGGGGCTTAGCACAATGGTCGAGATCGTTATTTTACCTAAGTACGTGTAGAGCATTGAAAACATAAGGGACCAGCATAGTTTTCTTTATTGAACTCGAAATTGTAACACTGTATACGTTTCCAATACTACTTATATATGCCGTTTCGTTGCATACTTCCAAAATAGCTCCTATACTGATGCTTACTGGGCAATTCAAGACATCTAGCTGTCTCTTGTTCTAGAGAATATCAGCCTATCTCTTCCCAAAGCTTCACTGCAACCTCGCCTTTCTCCTCCTTCTATTCTTCAGTTTATGCTCTCTCGCGGCTCGCGGCGCTGCTGCTCCACTTTCATCCATCGGAGTTAGAGACAGTACTGAGTGTCGATGCTGCCGCCGTAATATTCTGGAGCGGATGGTCAACCACTGAACAGGAGACGAGGAGCGGGATTATTGGACAAGAAAAGAAGAATGGCATCTTTACAGGAGAGAAGAGGAATGGGATCATACTTGGGAAGAAGAGAAATGGGACCGTCGTAGGAGAAATGAGAAATGAGATTGATGAATACTAAGATAGGGGTGGATACTGCTACACCGAGGAAGCACAGTACAGAACTTGGGTCAATAATATTAGCAGGCGGCTTTGATAGTATCAAAGGTGATGGGATGAAGAGGCGTTTTTTATCATAAGTGTGTAAATGGCGAGATCGAGGTGCCTTGATAATAAGGAATTATTCCGATGAAATTTCCAGCCGTTCATCAGAATTCCAGAATCATCAGTGCCACATCGCAGATCTACCTCGCATCGTTGCTTTATTAAGTGCATGCAAGAACGCATACGTCTAGAGTTTACTCAAGCTTTCTGCAGATATTGCTGGATAATCTGAGTTGTCGTAAGTGGCCTTTAGGGGTGGCGTTATATCGATCCAATTCACTTTTAATCCATTTATAGTGCCAGCGGTTAAAGTATAAGGCCTATTAGTTAGGAGCTTAGATGGCGGCAATATACAGTTAGCGCAATAACTTAGATAAAACCGATATTAACTGTTAGAAAAAACACAATATTAATTGGAAATTATAGTCACTATCCAGATCTGGATATCCTCAAAAGTTAAATTAATCCGTTTCTTTTACTTCCGAGGCATTGTAACCCTGTGGAGGCCAAATCTGGGGATGCGGGGGTCCGAGGATCCGAGCACAATGCGTAGTCAGTGCCCGAGGCCCGGATGTGTATTTTAGTCATTCTGCATATTGTCAGGCTTATACACCCCTGAGTGTTAGGTATTACGTCCATATTCAAGATTTTCCGTTTCCAATAAGGAACATCCTGCCGGGCGTATGGAAATCATGAAAACAACCAGCGTCCTGACTCCGGTACGTAGTGCGATACTGCTCTTCATAAATATCTCTCTCCCTACTCGGCGTTCAAATTATCAGATCCATCGTTCTCTCCTCGATCTTTATATTT
Source organism: Oidiodendron maius Zn (assembly GCA_000827325.1). Taxonomy (NCBI): domain Eukaryota; kingdom Fungi; phylum Ascomycota; class Leotiomycetes; family Myxotrichaceae; genus Oidiodendron; species Oidiodendron maius. Next base: position 2,264,527 of record KN832872.1, on the reverse strand, counting down.
TATTTGGGCACGTCCCGTATTACAGTCTTTTATCTGTCGGCATCTCTTGCAAAAAACTGTCCTTGTATGCAAAAACGTTTTCATCCTGTCTATTCGAATGACATTGGGATCCAAAATGTTGTTTCAAAAGCTTACAGCTATTATTTTTGTACTGGCAACGCTCTCCGAGGCTGCTGTTCCTGCGAAAGGAGCAAGATCCGGTTTATTGAAACGCGACAATGATTCAAATTCTAAACAGACTGCTACATGCTTGAGCCCCAAGGCTTTACAGACTGGGAGCAAGAATAACGGTCAAGAGACTCCAGTTGCTGGGCAATCTCCATCCCAGACGTGAGAATTCTCTTTCCAATCCATATCTGATAGGATAATGTTGACAGTTAAAAGGGATGCTGCAAATTTCATTAACTTTTGCTCCGGCCAAACTTTGACAAATGGGCTGCAGGTCAAGTCGGGATCATGTAATGGCATTGGTAAGCCAAAATATTAACAGCATTCAAGTCTGTGGCTGATGGAGATTGTAGTTATGGGGAAGATTCCATCCACCGCGCATATGATCTCGTCTATCATAATCTCTCCTGGGCCCGAGGAAAAGATCCGGGCGAACAAAGACTTCAATATCTCAGTTCAAACAACCGGACTAGCAGCAGGGTCCTTTACCAATGCAGACTTGACATACTATAGTGCCCCTCAGCAGCTCACATCATCCGGAGAAATCATCGGTCACACTCACGTCACCGTGCAAGATCTTGGTGACAGCCTTTGCCCATCCAACCCCCCAGATCCTACCACCTTCGCCTTCTTTAAAGGTATCAACGACGCAGGAAATGGTAGAGGCCTTCTCTCTGCTACTGTAACGGGCGGTCTCCCAAAAGGGCACTATCGCGTCTGCACAATGACATCGGCGTCCAATCATCAACCTGTTCTCATGCCCGTTGCGCAACGCGGTGCGCAGGATGACTGCCAGAAATTCATAGTTCACTAGAGTTATCGCTAAATGTGGCGATTCTTTCGTAGCTCTTTGCCGCCAATATTACTCGGTCTACTAGAGTGATAGGCTTAGATGATTCAAAGCTGGGAATTACGAGGGTTAAACTTCAGTTAGGGAGGAGGAGACAATTTGAAGGAACTTCTGCCAATCTTCTTCTACGTCTCATTGCATTATATATAAAAACTCCTATGCATGAAAAAAACACTATTGTAGGACATGTTATGCAATCCGGCTTAGCTACGAGACTTTCTCATTCTCCTTCCACTTCTGCCTCCCGTGCCTTCCTTAGTTTACCACTCTTTTAGGCGTTTCAACGATTCCTGCTGTCATTTCTACTCCCATTACGTATTACCTGCGTTGCAATTCTAGCTACATTCTCTGGATTCATGAAATTCCCGTTACCTCCAACTCCATGAATTATCTTCACCATCTCGTTCTGCGCTCATATATTATCGTCTAGAGTTAACATCTATAGTCGTATCCCTGACAGATCTCTTCTAAGATGACTGGTGTCTACATCCATAGCTTTATGTAGCTGCGTATTTCCCTTTTAATTCCGCCCATTGCAATGGTGACCCACCGTCGTGGTCTTTTTTCCGCGCCCTTTTTAGCAATAACTCAAGTAATGGGGATTGGCAACTTTTTAGAGCCAGATTCAAGCCATTAGTCACTAGGAATGATCGAGAATTTAGTGGAATATAAGAACGGTATGGTGGTCGCGCATCACTTAATGTGGATTTCGTTCATAATCTGAAACGAAGGTGCTATCTTCACAAGCATCCGATGAAATACCGGGGCTTAACCCTGTTCGCGTCCACTTCAGGAAGGAATTACACAAGCCAAAGAGTAAACACGTCGATATCAACTTGATCTCTCGTCGTACGACAGAGGCTTATCAGCCGACATTGCTGCACTATTCAAGCATAGTAGTATCACCTCCAGAAACCGCCTCTCTGGGAGCAATGGCAGAGCGTTATGGAGAATCACTTGCACTAATAAGAGCGAGACTGAATGCAGAGAAACCAATGAGATTGCGGTACTCATTGCTGCTTAGCTTGGAAGACTTAGGTTAAGGACGGGGAAGGTCGAATGTGGAAACCCCCGAGGCAACAATTGCTGGGCTGGGAGAAACTGTTGTCAAAAGTGGCGCGATTTACAACAAGCTGAACATTGAGAGCCCAATGAGATTGTTCCAGCCCCGCCGTTTAGACATGAGGCGGCTCTATGTTGGGGGCGGACGGGCGAGCCCTCCCGCTGGCCGAGTGGCGTAGTCCACAGAGTGTCTGCTGGCGAATGAAGTGTTGGCTCAACCCTACTACAAGGAACACGGCAAGGAGCTGAGAAGAAAACAGAAGGTGGGTGTGTGGGTAGACATTGCAAGCCCACTTAATTTATTCGCGCTTCGATGTAACTACATTGTATCGTCGAGGAATCTAATACGACGGAAGGCCTTCCGATGAGGATCTGTCGTTCCTGATACCCGAACTGGATGGAGTTGCAGACTGTCTTGTGCCCTTCATCGAAGCCTCGCTGGTATTGACGGCCTGTATACAGAAACGCCAATGTCAGCAATGATCTGCACTTAACTGTTGTGTACGAGGCTTAGCCTGGACGATGTGCTAGTGGGTGACAGGGGCTGCGGGGAAAGCTTCGACTGGTTAAAGGTTAGAAAAAGGGCTTCACCCAGGCTTGCGTACAGCTGCAAGAGATTGCATTTGTGTGCCAACTCAGCTCTTCTTTTTATTGATATCGGCTTGCGAGCAATCGCCTGAGCTGCGCATCCACAAAATCTGCGCGAAAACCTTCATCTGATTCAAGCTCGACAGGTCGTATTCTATTTGGGCCTAATTCATCCTGTTATGCGCTCGCGATGGTCGACGACGATAAACCCATCATCTGCCTTAGTTCCGAGCCCCACGACGACGCTAGCAGTTATGCTATACGAGACTACCTCTCTCATTTCCTCGGATGTGTGGAATTCTCGAATCGCATTGATCTATTTCGAAAGAATGGGAAGCTATGGAAGGAGGAATTAAGAAGAGAACAACGCATTCACAATGTAACACTTGATGATGAACAAGGCCTCAAAGAGCTCGAGGCCAAGGTGAATGATAAAATGCGTCGGGCTGTCGATACCTGCATTGACGAGCTTGTGCGGATCGAAAAACTGCGCAAGGCGCTTACAAAGTCTCCAGATCACAATCAGTTGGTCGATCAACTGGATAAAAGCCGCACCGCGTGGACATCATCAGCTGAGTACAAGAAAGGTATAGTGGCAGTCAAAAATTGGAGTAAGAGAGGAGAGGTGAAAACCCCGACTTGCGAGCAACTTATCGAAATTGCAGATTCCCTTCCTTACAAAGTTGAGAAAACTCCTGGCGAATTTCACTCTCCACGACGTTCAGCTACCGACCGGTCGAAAGAACTTGAAACTAAGCCTTATGATCCGGAGAATGACCTCAAGGCATATGCCATGCTCTGGAAATATGAGGAGCACGGCTTGGACCCATTCACTGATAAAAACGCCAATGGCCACTTTCCCGACCAGAAGATACCTATCAACGCCTTCCTACCCATTGCGCCTTGGCAGAAGCCATGGCAAGGAGCCGATGAAGCGCACCCCACGAGCCCAGGTATGTTTGACAACCAAGAAAACAACTATCTTCATTATAAAGAAAAGGAAAATATGCTTCGCTACTTCCATCTCCCTGCCAATAACATGATAGTACGTATTACACCTTCCCGAAGCTTCTATATATTTGTCGTCTGTGCTAATCATTTGCTAAAGTGGGTTGAGGTAGGTTGCCATGATCCTAATCATCCTCTAGATTCTGAGAATTTTTGCACAGAAAGCGATTGCAAGCTACTACAACGAAGACTTTCAGAGGGGTAAAAATGAGTATGGTGGCAATACAACTCGCTCTCACATGATTCTCCGTCCACAATATTGGCGTGGACAGGATCATGGGGGTCCTGGCTCCCCTGTTCATTCACGTCGCTTGCGGCCCCTATGTAAGGCGGTATCATCGAGTAAGTACTAGAGGACTCCTAACAATGATTAAAGCGTAATATTTGACGTGTACAGATCCTGAAAAAGATGATGAGGCTAAAAATATCATCCTTTTTGTATGACTAAGTTGCCAAGGGATTAAATTGCAACTAACGAATCTCTCTAGATGCCTTACCTCCATTGGGAGACGGATAGAAAACGCAGTCAATTTACTGATTGGATTGGAAAAGTCACCAAAAAATTCAATGATAACCAAAAAGATGAAGATATGAAGAAGAGAAATACGAGAATATCGCAACGGAAGATGCTCCCGATACCGCAATGGCTGCAGCATATGAAAAGAGGTGACAAGAAGAGAACTCCGACTTGGAACGACCCTTTAATGTACTACGATATCCCTAAGAGGAACTTACGGGTTGAAAGGCATGAAGGTAGAGTAATTAGCGACAATAGCCTTGGGCAGTATCTCTTAGATGCAGCAAAATTATACGAGAGCATGACGAATTATCGTGATGAGCAGCTTCTAGCGAAATATTTGCACAGAGATCCCCCTCTTCATCCACGTCGAACCTTGGACCAGGCCTATTATGGAAGTTTGGATAACACGGAGTCTCGTGATCGGGATCAAGTTGTCTATCGAGCGACCAAGTCAACTGGTCAGAAATATCATGACTTTGACCCCGAGACGAAGGAGTGGAAACAACACAGGGACCATGACATAGGAGATGGATGTAGTCATTGCCGGTCCAAAATTCGAAAAGTGTCTCGACTTGTCATGGTGGACCAGCTATGGATGTGGATCTTGGATGCCACTACGGTTCTTACCTTCTTCCCAAGACGTTACGGCGCGAATAAGCACGATAATTCAGGCGTTCACAAATCCATTCGAAAGCGGCTGAAGTCAGCGCCCAAAAACCGGATTCGATCTGCGTTCGACTTGGGCTTGCTAATTATTGAGGAGTGTTCCAGCACGTTCTTCGATCGGACCAAAAATCCAGATCCCAAGCAGCCGCAAGTCATTGACCAATTCGCACAAGCAATTGCAGATGTGGTGAGCCCGATCTCTAGATAATGGATGATGATATGAAACGTTCCTAACTGCCCTGTAGACAAGCAGACATGCTGACGCGTCAGAACGACTCTGGCTATGGACAGAACATGCCAAGTGGTGTTACCACTCTAATGTTAAGCCGCACCCCAATTTGCACATCGCACTTCTTGATATCAACGCCGAAGGAAAACTGCATAGAGAGATCAGAGACATAATTGAAGAGATAGATATAATGCTGCACATTACACGAAGCCAAAAAGATGTCCTGAAGAGTTATGTCTCTCAGGTTGAAGAGATTATTGATCCCCTTGGTAAATATAGACCTAGATCAACAACGCGAAGCTGGGATGAGGACCGAGTAGTCACCGAATACACTTCCGATATGACCCAACAGAGTTCTTTTAGCTCAAGAACTGAGCCTGTAACCACATTTCCTCAAAAAGTCATGAATGGCAATATATACGACGCCTTCATGAAACGGGCCGCAGATATGACCGCTAAAGTTGGTGGACACATAGAAGAGCTAGAGCAGCTGAGAGTAAGCGCTCAGATAACTGCCGAGAGTGTAAGTCGCTCTCAGATAGCGAAGCGTCGTTTCATCACATCTGATACGCCCCTAGATTAAAGATCTACTATCTCTCAAACAGCAGCAAGCCTCCGTCCTGCAGGCATGGCAATCAGCCAAAGATGCTGAAGAGACTGCTAACCAAGGGCGGTCTATTATGATGTTTACTGTCATTACCATCATTTTTGTATGAAATAAGCAAATAATTCACACTCGTCGAAACACTAACATAGTTATAGGCACCATTATCCTTCATCTGCGCCGTATTCAGCATGCAGAACGAACTCGCATCAACCTGGAAATTGGGATATCAACTTAAGCTAATTTGTTCATCAACCTCAGTTAATTACTGTCCTCTGTTGGCTAACATTTAGATAGTCAGTATTTCATTTGGCATTGCGCTTCTCGCCATACTGCTCGCCTTCAACAAATGGGTCCGGAATTTCTTCCCATTCAACTCCATAATCTATTCACCAGTCATATACACAGCGACTTTACTGCTAGTCAAACTTCCTTTACCTGGGTATTCACTGTACAGGCTTTGGTTGCGTCTGACTGGGTTCAGCCACGAAATCACCAAAAGGATAGAGGACACTGCTGAAGATATGAAGATTAAAGTTATGCAGGAGGAGTGGAAGCGGAAGAAGGAGCGAGAGAAAGTCGAGCGTGAAATCAGAGACCGGAAAAGGAAGAAGCTAGACCAGGATCTACGAAAGCAAAGTATGCATGAGACTGGGAGTGTGTCAACAGGATCCAACTGGCTATGGAAAAGAGGCGAACGGCGGATGGAGTTTAAGAATGAAGCTGTTACTGAGCAACCTGGAGGCGAGAAATCACTGGTGTAATGCTTATACATGCATCCCTTAGTTCTTGCCCCTTGCATTTTATTGTATTAAGTCGCTACTATACGGTTTAAACCCTTTCAAAACTGATTTCTGTCTATCTAGTGGACTTCTTTCACTATCCATTGTAGTAGCATCCATTTAGTATCTTAATAAGACGTAAATTCTAAATGGCGGACCTGACTTCAACCTTTAAGCTCCTCGCCGCTCTACAGCTCCCGTCCTTGTCTTTAACGAATAATAACACCTTCGTAAATAGGTTTCCTGCCAACCCGAGACTCCCTCCATTTGAAAAGCGATAAGTCACAACTGCTGATTTGAGAGAGAGATCGAGCCGCCACTATTGGTTGTAATAATCTTCAACATCCTTCGTTAACATCTCCTCTATACAGGCAGACTTAACAGGATATCCTAAACTTTACCTGAACAGTGCAACTATTATCTTTAGTCAAGTTTCCTCATCTGCCATTTCAGTGCGGACGTCCTGATACGCTCCAAGTAGTTGAAAACTTAGTGAAGTAATAGGCCTCTTCAACCCGGACGTGTCGGAATAGGTTTGCTGCCATAAGACCATCCTGGACTAGTTCTTGGAACAGGCCCATCTGAATCCAATTCCTTTATATCTAGCCCATTCAAAGTCACGGTTCTTCTAGCGCGAGATCGTCCACGCTCGCCACTCGGAATGCGACTGCCAGCAAGACCAGCAATTAAAGATTCTGTGATGCCACTACTGCTCTTGCGGAAAGGATCCTGATTTACCTTAGCATTGGCCCCGGCGGCTCCGATGGCCGCAGCAAGTACACGTGGGACATTCATGCCTCCTGCTTCTTTCGTTGTCCGGAATGCTTCAAGTACTCCCGCTACCACGGCGACACTTGCGGCCCGCTGCCATTTGTCTGAAGTAATAACCTTGGGGTTATTAGACATCCTCATCCGTTCGCTCTCTCTATACGTGGGCTTATATGTTTTATCTCTATCATTCCTGCCACGTGCTTCGTAGTAGATATTAGTCCTTTCCGCCCATTTCACCTTTGCTTGCTTGTCGGGCAGTGTTTCTGATCGCTTGCGTTCCTTTTTAGCGCCCTCTCTGTCATCTTGGAGCAGCTCTGCACGGTCACCAGTATCCAGGCTCTCCGAGCCAGTCTTCTTGTCATTTTTGGCAATGAGTATGGAGCCTTGCGGCACCCCTGTCGGAATCTGTGCTGGCCTTAGAGCATTGCGTACAGCACTGCCTCGTGTGTCCGAGCCATCCCAGCTGGACGGCCGGGCGCGATCCTGAGATCGGCCAACTCGAAGATTGGAATCTGGCCCAGTAATCTCCGTAAGTGAGGCAATCAGGGTCGACTGGCTTAATGCAGCTTCCGTGACTGAGTAGAAAGACTCAGCATATGGGTGTGGGGGAAATCGTTTTGCGTTGTTGCTAAATATAGAATCGTTGACACCAGTGGTCACCTCAGACTCCAGTTTGGACTTGTTATCATCTTCAGCGCTACCTTGGTTATGGATGTCACTACGTAGGGGGTAACGTTTGTCGCGCTCAAAGTGGACATTTGCGTCCCGCTGTTTAGGTTCCTCTCCTGGTGCCAGTAAGCTAAAAGCATCTTCTCGTTCAGAATAGGGTGGTGGGCCATCTGTTCTAGGGGTTCGTGTGAGAGAGTCGACATCTTTGTTGGTTCCTGGCCATACTGGACCTTCATCTGTAGGTCGAGGTCGAGAATATCCTTGAGCACTTCCTCCTTCGATCATGGCTCGAGAAATTCGGCGTCTTCCTGAGGGGTAAATATTGCTAGAGGATGCTAGTGTATTGCCAATTCCAGTAGATGGTTGGCTAATTTGGCTGTTGTTTGATTCCGAAGTGACACGTGCTACAATATTGGAAGGAATCAGACTCTCTTGGGGTTGCTGGGCCCCGGCTGGATCTGGTTTTATGATTGTTTCCGATCCATCAGCTAAATTGGCTTCAGCAACTGGAGCCTCTGAAGACGTAGCTTCTGTTCGAAGAGACTGGCTCTTTGAAACCGGAAGTTGTGGGTCTTTTTCATTAACATATGATGGATCGTCCTCGATAACTCCCAATAATGACAAATTAGTCATGCGGAAAGAAGCATTGCCGCACCATGACTGGTGTGATACTGAGGTACGAGCGACAGCATCGTCAAGGACCCCAGTTTGATCCAGCTTCAGCATGTATGCCTTCAAAACTTCTTTATGTCGGTCGAGGGAATCACTTCGGAAACCGAGAGACACTAACTGCGAGCGGAATTGGCGCCAGACTTCTTTGTCGTCATCTGCGTAAGTTGATAGAGATAGCACTGACTCCATAGCATTGGACTGTTGAGATGATCGTGCCTGAGTCGCGATGTATAGCACAGCCTTCCGCATATCTTCGAATCCTTCGAGTCGATCTAGCACCTCAGCAAATCCCGACTCTACTCGACCCTCTACCCGACCTACGATCTTCTCCACGCGATCCGTGGCCTTCATATGGACAGAATCTAACAAGACGGCCAGTGTCGACGTATATGTAATTATTTTCCACCGAAACTTGCCCAGCTCGTCCAGTTCTGCCCCAAATCTCATACGGTGCCATAATTTCTTTGATTTACTCGTCTCGGCAGTGGCTTCTGGCGCAAGCCCACGATATTTCACAAGAAGGGCTTCGATGCCTCTTAAGATGTCTTTGCACCCTTCAATTGTACTAGAAAGCTGGGAATTTGAAAGTCGATCTTTCTGAAATAGCAATAAATCTCCCTTTTCTGCTTCGTCATGAAGGGACTTGAGCACGCTGTGAAGGTTTCGGACTTCACGTGCAATTTCCAAATATTCGCCGCCAGCCTGCTTGCAATTGCGGTAGTTTTGATGCGCGAGTTGGATGAGTGAAATTATGTCGCCAACAGAGGTTCCAAACGACATGTTGAATTAAGGTTGCTACGTATAACAGGATGATGAACCGAGTTAGCTGGGGGGATTTTATTTCACAGTCTTTGAATGAATAGAAGACTCAATTTGTCAGGCTGCAGCGAGGCGCAGTCCAGCTGATCCCGCCCGCATTTCAGCGCGGGTTGCCAGAGTTAAGTTATGCATTGCAGCCTTATTGAGTTCAGTTTGCATTAGTCTCGTGAGTTTGCAGCTGACAATGAAAATGATCCAATCATTTCAGGAGGGCGAAGACCCCTATGCTGACCTCCCTAATCCCCTATAAGGACTCTAATTGTGGCGTAGCTACCCACAGGGATAGAACACCATGAGGTTTTTAATAGTGTATATTGAACTACAGTACACCTAACCTTGACGACTTGACTCCGATAAAGGATTACACATCTCCAATGAATTTACCGCTAACTTCAGACGACGGTGAGCCTCTTGAAACCAGCCTGCCGATACAGCTCTGCATACATAACTCCATGTTTAACAACGTAAACGATAGCCTGTTGGCCTTTGCTCCGTAGATACCTTGGATAGGTGCGTAATTTCGTTATCATTGTTGTATCTGAAGGTGCCCACCGCATCGGCACTTCCTTCTTCGCCTAGAAGGGAACGAACTTCCCACATCTAACTGCAAAGTATCTTGTAGCTCTGTCGTACGAGAGCTCAACCTTCTCAGGCCATGGCCAAGGACTCTTCTTTCGCAAATCCTTCTCATCCTGTGCGGTTAAGAGAGAATCAAACCTGAATTCAGAGTCTGCCTTCTGTTCAAAGGCGGCACAAATAGATCCTCGCCGAAACGCGGCCGTTTTTCTCAACGTCCCGGTACGATACCAAAGTCGACTTCTCCACTTCAAATCACTTTCATCGCGCCCTTCTCCAATATCCATCCATCTTGTAATAAACATTGCATTGCCATCTCTCCCGTAGCCCTTGAAATCAACTCTGAACTCTGTGTAGCAATGCTTGCAATATATGATACCTTGCCTATTCTTATGTCCCCGAATTTCGTCCGAATGCGGAATTTGTATTCCATACCTATACAGACTCAACATTGTCGTGAACTGGATGTGAGGACAGATATCAATGCAACCATGCCATGGAAGAGGAACCTTTTTTGAGGATGGTATCATGAAAACTCTTTGCTCGCGGACGAGGAGCGAACCATCCTGGATTCGAACTGTAGCCGAACATTGCTCTACAAAGCCACTGCGGGCAAAGTTCATTGGCCCGTACGATAGATGGTTAATCAAATTGGTAGTGTCGTGGCCCTGCCTGTGAGCTTTCATTACCATTCGAAAGATCGTCGACGAGAACTCGGAGTGAATCGCCGCTATAACATCGCTTTCTGAGTCCGCCTTCCAACATGCCAGCAAGGGTTTGCATGTTTGGAAACTACGCCGAGATGGTATATGGGTTTCAGCCAAGGACATAGAATGGAATTTGCTGCAATGTAAGCATAGGAGGTGGCCAGGGAGGTCTCGGTCCAGGAGACGCAGAAACCCATTTACTACCGAACACTCAGCCTTCTTGAGGGGCTGCAGATACTCCATCTCAAGGCATGAATAGAGAGTGTGGCAGGAAATGGTTAAGCTCGCAGCCGATTCGGGTGGGAGATAGCTTGCTATGTGGAGGATGAGTTCATGTGGAAGCTTTCGGAGGGGCGGCGCTTCAAGCGCGAAAGGTCTGCCCTCGGCTTCATACCACTTAAGCAGCTTAAAAAAGCGTCGGATCATATCCATTATAAAGGAGAAGCCTCCGTGCATAATCTTCTTTTTCGTCTATGTGATGAATCAATGGATATTGTGGTTCGGAATCATCAGTATATTGATATTTAAAGATCCAAAAATAATTTTTGGGAACCTCAAGAGTCTATGACATATTTTTATTGTCGAATTTTATGGGACGTAGACCCCAAACCCTAAGCCTCGGGTCCTTGCTGTGCTCGACTTTGACTGTATTCTATCATATATATGGGAGCTGGCCCTTCAAACTCTCCTTTCTTCTTCTATTATATTATTACATGGGCAAGATAATAGAAATAATAATATTACTATTAGGAACCTTGAGTGCGCAGTGGGAAAAGGTCAGAATTTCTGGCAAGCGCATAATTAGTTGTAAGTGTAATAAGAATTCTAACAAATTACGTTCTAGACTGATATTCTGGTCAGGGAGTCTGTCCGTACACAAAGAATGCCAAGAATGCGGGGTGTAATTAATGACCAACGGTCCTAGCTAAGAGAATAAGCTAAAGGGAAGAGGAGGTAGAAAAGGAGTATAATTAGACGTAGTCTGCTTCGAATTCGAGATTCCACCCGGAAAGCACTTCCTGTCATCAATGGCGTCGAGGCGAATAATGAGATCAGCGATTGCCACGAGCACCAATCGCGTCATCCATTTCTATTTCACGGAGTTGCGGCCGTCCGGGACCACCAATGTCGCGTAGTGCGGCCGCGTCACGCCTAATCTAACTCGCTATACCGCCCTAAACTACTAGAATTAACAGCCAAATAGATACTGGCTCTTATAATATACCTAGGAGTCTACTCGAATTTCTGCGTCCGACGAAGCCTAGTCTGTATAGCCCGGTTATATACAGCGGGAAATGGTTTCCGTCCTCTCTAGAGAACTCCTCCTAGGAAGTCAAACGAAGCCTCCGGCATATATATTGTGAACGACGACCGACGAGGGTGTCCACACTGTAAATTTGAGCAATCCCTATCCTAAATAACCCTTTCCTTATTTCGCCTATCATAAGAGCTCGGGACACTATATCTATACATCCATTTTCGAAGGCCGAACTAAACATTCGATCCACTTCGAGAAAGATGGAGATGATAGGATTCTATGTAGCCACTGCAGATCTGAATCATCCGCGCACTCTAAATCCAGCATTACTGAACACACCAACCAAAATATAGACTCAATTTGATTAGGAGTAGCAGAGGGGACCAAGGGCGAGATATCTCCCACTATATATATCAATTCCTTAGTCCCAGCTAAATTGATAGCCCTGCACGCCCATCTGCACCGCCGCATTTCCCACCACCTCCTCATGTATCCTCGCCTTCCTAATACCTCTCGCCTCCTCCATTCCTATTGGCCACTCCCCAACCTCCCTACTAATGCATTCCACTACCTCTGGCGGGAACCCGCGCGCAGCCCACGAGGCGACCAAGCTGCCACCTCCAGCAGCTTGCCACCACCACATATGCTGCTGCGGCGGCACATTCTGCGTAGAGCATACCCTGTAGTGCGGATCGACTAAGTACAACGTCAGGAATCTCTTATATCCTCTTCCACAGGCAGCATCCTCCAGCGCGAAAGGCTCCATCCGTCGCTGGAGGACGTTCGGTACAGCGATGAGCCGGCCCTCTGGCAAGAACACCCTGCCTAGGTCCTGCAGTGCCGCACCACCACCACCATCCGCCCCTAGATAACTTGGTGATGGTAAGTCGAGCACGGCAGCGAGCTCGGCGCGCTGGCGCGGCTCGTATGCATGCTCGCCTGGATCAAGGTCGGCCTCAACTCGATACGAGAGCGACCCGGGCGTGGTGTTGTGGCTAGAGATGCATAAGATACTGCTTGCAACAATGTGTTCATTAAGGAGCCCGTCAATGTGCCAGCTAGTGCCTAGGCTGTGGACGCAATCACGATATTAGCTTTGTAGGCGCTGGAGAGAATGGGGAGGGCTAGGGGTTGTACATACAAATATGGGTTATCGGGTGCCAGCTCAATGGTAGTTAGTTTAACAACTACTTGAAGGCCCCGCTCGCGGAAGGTATCTTGTAGCGAGGTGGTGTAGAACTCATGCTCAGGCTGACGCAATATGAGGCAGCCATGCCTGCCACGCATGGGCACGACGGCACGGCCGCCTTTCCCTGCCTTCCACTCGGCGTAGCTAAACGCATCACCTGGCTCTGGGTGGACCCAGCCATACTTGAGAAGCTCGTGTTTGCGCTTCATTGCCCGTTCTAACCCTCCCCGGCTTTCTAGGTCGGAATCCCGGAATCCACGAAAGCCAGGCGTATTTGTGTAGTAATTTGGAATCGTTAGAAATTGTTTAACCATCCTCTTTGCTTCTTGTCGAGACTCTTCGCTCATTTTGCCTTTCTCTATGGCAGGTAGCTCGTACGCCCATTCTGGATATGGCGGCAGCCACGGCACGCCATAGCACCTGATTCTTGGTGGTATGCGAGGGCGGTCCCTCCGGACCAGAACCTCGTTCCATGGCTTAATTGATAATGAGATGGCCTCCTCGATTGTCCTATATAGTGATCTTTGGGAGATAGGATGCAGATTATTGATATATGAGGTGATTCGTACGCTAGTGGTACCTGGCTCGCCTGTGAAAGAGACTTCACAAGGCAACCATCGAGAGTGATGTGAGTAACGATATGGCCTGGCTAGGGTCCAATGCTCCCAGGGGCTACCATACTCGAGCATGCTCTTAGAGAGCTCGTCCTGACTTACGGGTTCACGCGTTGGAGGCGGCGCCGTCGTACCTTGTCCTATCGATGCCAGTGCATTTACCAAGTCGAGTGCTCCCCTTTCGGTCAGCACTTTTGTCCTGCCATATATTAACGGAAACAATGCTGGATCGACAAGGTCCACGATTCTGTCACTCGAACTATGCTCTGGCACTCGATGCAAATCTGGTGACTCTTGTCCCGGAGACATTTCGGCCAGCAACGAGGCGATCCCAGTGCGAAGCTGATCTAGAACACCTCTTGAAACTAGCACGTCGGATTTGATGACACACGAGGCAGAGTCAAGGACAGCGATAAGGCCCGTCTCCTTGAAGACCGCGGCTTTGTCCCGGAGTTCTGCGAGGCACCATTCCCAGGTTCTAGGGCTAATTAAAGGGCCTGTCAAGTTGGTCAGGGCCTCCTGTCGTAATGCAGCGATTGCTTCGCTCTCATCAGGCTTGAGCACCCTGATCTGCCAGTCGGGAAGGTCCGTAACATGGTTAATGAGCCGCAACATAGCCATCTCGCGGGCAGTCAGGCGAGGCTGTGCCCAGTCGTGGGCGCCGTGGGCGAAGCGTTCCGCTGGCTTCAGCTCGAGGTCGATAGCAAGGCCGGGAGCAAAACCAGGTACTAACAAGCTGCTGCAGCTCGAATTGCTGAACTGGACCCCCGTCTCACCATCGCCGAAGCGTGCGAGAAACCAGGAGTTTGAGCGAAGCTTTGCCGCGGTCATAGTCGTACGTTCAGGCGGCAAAACCCGCAACGTACACCATTGAACTTGACAAATTACGATCCGTGGCTGTGGTGCTAATTGACACGAACTAAGCAGATGGAAAGTACAGTCGCCACCCAAACCCTGATTGTGGTCTCCAGGGAGAAGAGAAATGTACCAAAGAGCCTGTAAAGGTAATAAGCGAGTTATCTCACCTTCTACTTATAGCCGAAAGGACAACGATGATCCACGCTGCCCATTGCAATCAAAAGCCTTTCTACCCCGGTTATTACATTACGGGAACACACGTCGTTGCGACAGGGCAAGAAGGAACACGATACACTGCTGAAATCTACGTATGTCTTGTGATGTAGTCATGTTGATATCGATAGTAGCCACTACCTACCTCCGCCCGCGCAGTTTAGTTCCACGAATTTGATCTTTCCGAAAAGAGGTCGAGGCAAGTTTAAGGGAAGGCACGGTAGAATGTTGCGGAGGAAGTTATGGCCATCTTGGCCTCTGCTACTAGAAATCAGTGGATTTCAAGCCCTCTAAAACGATTCTTTTATTCTTCAATTAACACATTCATCGAAATACTCCACATAGATATATAAAAATATAGGGCTGGCTCCTCATATAGACAAAAGAGGGGCTCTCTATTGTGTTTAGAGCTGATGTTGGCACGCACCTCGATAATTGAGACTTGGTATAATTGCCAAATACCTCGGAATTTCAATAAAATAAAAAGATTATAGAATACTTACAATTAAAACAAGGAGTTAATTTGTCTACAGATATCTCAGCTACTACTGAAGATGTAGTTAGGGTATCTCTTACAACAGCTGTCAAATTTATAACTGATCTACAGCAAAGGGAACAAACAACGTTTCCAGAACCCGCAACCGTTTCAAAAATGGAAAAGAGCGCAAACGTATGGGTAGAAAATATATTTGCGGAGGCTGATGCGAAGGGAATTGATAATCATCCTCATACCTGCCGGGCAGTCCGCCGTGTCAAAGCTGCGAGAATGGGAGAAGTCTTTGAAAAAAATTAGAGCCGCTGTACCGAAGCGAGAGGCACCGGAGATAAATTGGTGGTGGTCAGAGAGCATTGCTGACATACACCATATACCAGGTGTTGGTTCGGTGATATGTATAGAGGGATTAGATCCCGTATATCTAGCTCCTGAAATTAATGTCTATTCTTCTATTTTAACCAGCATCCGGTCATGAATTGCTACCTCATGTAATACGATCCGAGTTAATGCTTAACTCAGTAGTGGCTTAGACAAAAGTATGGTGAATGACGACCGACGTA
The DNA here is from genome assembly GCA_000827325.1 of Oidiodendron maius Zn. NCBI lineage: Eukaryota > Fungi > Ascomycota > Leotiomycetes > Myxotrichaceae > Oidiodendron > Oidiodendron maius. Next base: position 2,248,648 of record KN832872.1, on the reverse strand, counting down.
GGTACTCGCACTTTAAATTTGAGCAATCTTGATCCTAAATCGACTTTCCCATCTCCTCTACTCAATTGCCGTAGTCTAGACTGGGTCATAGACTTACCAGACTTCGCAGGTGAGTAATACGGCGTCGATTCACACCCACACCGCATCCTGCGGGGAAGCGTGGCGGACTAAATGTTACTCCGCTTACGAGAACGTCTATAATAACGTCGGCCCTCTCGGGCGCATTTGAGCAGCGTGAGCTGATCTGGAGAGTGAGGTTATATTGTTCGCCGGATCCAAAATTGCGGGTGTGTTACCCGCACGACCGATCTCCTATTTATAGAGGGATTAGAGCGCCAAGAAAGGAGACATCACTTCAGCTACACTTCCATTGAGATACGCTCTCCCCTCCCAAGCCGCTAAACGGCGTGTTCTGCGATTGCACCCATTTCCGTTGTTAGCTATGGCGTCTTCAGAGTCATCTGAGTTATCGGAGGCCGGCATAACGGCGAACCTGGCCAAAATCCTCTCCCCCGAAGAAAATACCTATACGGTATCCGAGGAGCGCATCCCGATGCCAGACGGTATCGAGTTGGCCGCCGACTTCTACCAACCCGATCTTCCGGCAGACAAGAAGCCTTACGGCCTCTTATACGTCCTCAGTCCGTATGGACGCAAAGGTGTGATGGCCCTCCTCAACGCGAAGTGTTTCGCCGCGCGTGGATACATGGTCCTCTTGGTCAGCTGTCGCGGTACGGCCGGTTCTGGGGGGACATTTGTCGCGGCTATGGCCGAGCAAGCAGATTCGCAGGCCATCGTTAAGTGGATGCGCGAGCAGCCGTGGTACCCAGGCAAGTTCGCCACCTTCGGGCCCAGCTACCTAGGCTACGCGCAGTGGGCATTGCTGCGAGATCCGCCCAAAGACCTTATCGCGTCGGTGATCTTGTGCAGCATATACGACCATTCCCTGCTTGCCTGGACTAACGGGGTATATCGCACAGACCGCATCCCCTGGTCCTACATAGTTGCAAGGCAAGACGAGGCTAATGGCAGAATCGTGAGCATACTCGACCCTAGGAAGCTGAAGTCCGTCATTGAGGCCACTCCGCTCTACGACGCGACGGAGAGCTTCTTCGAGGGGAGGGCATCGTACCAGTTGGAGTTCATGACTACACCGAACGTCGATGACCCTTTTTGGGTTCAGTGCAAGCACCATGCAGCCCTGGATCTCGTCAACACTCCCTTGCTCCTGCGAAGTGGCTGGTACGATACCTTGACCGTCCAGACCCTGGCAGCATACGCTCGCGTGCGCGACCGTGGCATCAAGGTCTACCTCACCGTCGGACCATGGACGCACGTCGAGGCCTGTGGGTCAAATGCGATACCTGAAGTATTCGAATTCCTGGACGAGTACGTTGCCGGCCGGAAAACCAATCACCGCTCGCTTTCAGTCAAGGTATTCATCACGGGCGCCGAAGAATGGCGCTCCTTGCCATCGTGGCCGCCAGCCACCGAAGAGCGCACCTTTTACCTCTACGGCGACAAGACACTTAGCGTGCGGCCCCCGGCAGCCGACTCACCTTCTGCGTCTTTCACCTACGACCCCCATGACCCCACACCGACAGTGGGTGGGCCTCTGATGGCCCGCGGTGGACGGGTGGATGACAGCGTTTACGCTTCGAGGTCCGATGTCCTCGTATACACCAGCGCACCGCTGAAGGAGGACGTAGAAGTAATGGGCAAGCCCGTCATACAGCTTGCACACTCGACCGACGTCCCATACGCTGATATCTGGATCCGCCTCAGTGAGGTCGACGCCGACGGCGTGTCGCACAATCTCACTGAAAATTGGCAAGCGCTGGACGGACTGGAGCGGCAGGGAGACGAGTTTTCGCTCACACTTGTAGATCGGGCGCACGTTTTCAAAAAGAACACGTGCATCAGGGTGATAGTTGCTGGCGGTTCCTTTCCCCTGATGACGCGGAATCCGGGGACGGGGGTGAACCGCACTCAAGCGAAAGAATTGAAGGCTGTGACGCACACCGTCCAGCATGCGAATGGAATCTCGAGGCTCATTCTGCCATGCTCGACTTAATACGTTGATAGCGCGAAGGACGCTTGGAGTAATGGGTTACATACAATGAAGTCAGGTTAGTAATAGTGAAGACGATCGAATCAGCCGTGGACGACTGGATGAACTTCTTGAGTACCTGGGTACTTATTTCACACGTCCTGAAACTTTCGACGCATTCCGTTTCGCGCTGCTGGTAGAGCGAGGTGGTCATGATGCACGACATGGACTATCCTATCCGGAAAAAGATTTCTTTCATTCGGAATGGGGGAACATGCATGGTAGAATATAATGACACTCTAGTTAGGAGAGGATGAGCCAATTACTTTATATCTCTTGTGACTCTCGTAGTTGTACTGGAAAGTGGGTGCACCGTACGAAGTCTCGGTCCGGGCACCAAGACCAGAACGCCATTAGATTAAACGAGAAGATTAATCGATCTAGTAGAAAACTTATCTTACAAATATCTAATACGCAAGACTTTATGAGATATGCAATAACCTGTAAATAAATACCTGAATTTACCTCTCAAGTCACGTGATATCTACAGTGGCGATTCCACTAAGGCTGAAGATTCTTCCACCCGCAGCCTCGATAAAACGTCGCTAAAAAATTAGCAGCTTATGTAAGAACACACTCGGGATGGCCGAAATCGCAGATTCTCTTAATGATACTACTCTGAGTCAATATTGAACATCGAACAGTGAACACAACAATGTCTTCAAAAAAGCGATGTGGTATGAAGCTCGTTCCACTGGCCAGTATGAAAGGCATGGGTAACTAACATTTCTCAGGAGTTTTAGGAGCAACTGGAGCGGTGGGGACGCAATTCATTCTCCTGCTCGCTCAACATCCGCTTTTGGAACTGGCGGCTGTAGGAGCTTCTGAGAAGTCAGCAGGTAAAAAATACTCGGACGCTGTGAATTGGAAGCAGTCAACCCCAATGCCTGCACAAGTCGCAAATCTGATCGTACGACGCTGCGTACCCGCCGAATATCCAGATTGTGACATCATCTTCTCGGGCCTTAATGCTGATGTGGCTGGCGATGTCGAAATGGCCTTTCTTAAAGCAAACTTTGCCGTCTTTTCAAATGCTAAAAACTACCGATTGACACCTCAGGTTCCACTGATTGTTCCGATGGTCAACCCAGGACATATTGACACCATCCCAGCACAGCGTAAGCATTACCAACTAGGTAAAGGCCTTCTTGTGTGCAATTCGAATTGCGCCGTCATCGGCCTCGTCATCCCAGCCGCAGCACTTATTCAAAAGTTCGGGCCCATCGACCAAGTGTCCATGGTAACGATGCAGGCCGTTAGTGGAGCAGGCTATCCCGGCGTCAGCAGTAAGTTATCAAGTCTTCTACCTATAAAGAGCACCAGGGACTGGTATATTCTAGACATTACAGCTGACCATATTAGGTATGGATATCTTTGATAATATCATTCCTTATATCAAAGGAGAGGAAGCCAAGATTCCCGCCGAAGCTCGCAAGATTCTAGGCAACGTGAACACAGATGTGACCGGATTTATCGATCAACCTCTCCGTGTTTCCGTTGCCTGTAACCGTGTCCCGGTAATCAATGGCCATACAGTGTGTGTGTCGTTACGGTTCGCAAATCGACCTCCGCCGACCGTGAGTCAGGTCCGTGATGCGATGAAAGAGTACACCTCTGAGGTTCAAGCCCTAGGGTGTCCTTCGGCTCCAAAACGCGCCATTGTCGTTTTAGACCAGGATGATCGGCCCCAGCCTCGCCTAGATAGGGACACGGAAAGAGGATATGCAGTGAGCGTTGGAAGGATCAGGGAGGATGAGAGTGGTATTTTTGACATACAGCTCGTAGCCTTGTCGCAAAACCTGGTCCTTGGCGCGGCGGGATCTTCTATCCTGAACGCGGAGAGCGCAATTCTGAAAGGCTACATCTAGGCTTGGAGTGAGTTGGTCTTTAATATAAGTATAGCTCCAAGATAAGCTTCGTTCTGATGGAACTTGAAATGTAGAACTTGTACTTAGATTCTTAGCCGACGTATTATCTTCATTGAGTGTTTCCCTCCGGGGCTAGAAACTTCGCCTTGTGTAACCGCCAAGTATTCAGCCGAGGGAACCACCATGCTGAAGTAGGCCATTTACAACCTTTCAATATGCGAAGCGAAATGAGATGCCATGCCCCTGGTTACTGTCGAGGCGTTCCGCTCCCGCTCGGTAAAACCAAAAGGGATTAAACTCACGGGCCAGCAGCCTAGTTGAGAATCATCTGCAGAAGTAGTATCTTACACCCCAGGTGCGGGAGAAGGAGGCTCGCATTAGACTAGTTTGATGTAGGCATAATCCCTTTCTACTATTGTCCATCTTCAAAGGAATGTTCTAACCCTTTTTTTACCTTCGACTAAAAGGCGAATTCGAATAAGGTGAAAAGTAGATAAGCTAGCGGAAGTAAACTTCTTCATCTAGGCCAACTACACATTGTGGCTACATTTCTGGAGGATAATTATTAAATGACAGGCTTAAAATTGTGTTTTGATATAGTCCGTTTTAGGGCAGTATAACCGGGGGTTTAGAAGCACTGCAGGGCTTGGGTGTAGTTGGTCTTCTTTTCAGACTTTAAAATGTCTTGAACAGAGGCAATATAGGTGCACAGGTTGTAGTCGGATATCAAGGTGAAACTCAGTTATATTGACTATTGAGTGATGCAGAGACAACTAAAGTAAGAAGAAATTCAGGAGAACTAGAGCCTTTTATGCTCAACACTATACACTCAATTGCGTCACCAAATAGGCTCCCACCTGGTCACCTTATAGGCACCGGTAGGTAGCCTAATAGGCAGATATATAGTATATGTAAATATGCCTGAAGTCCTGATACAGTCAATAAAATGGACGCCTTTCAATTTCCGCCTCTTCTGCTAATACACAATACTATGCAGCATCTCAAGGGGATGTTACTAAATCCGGCCAAGCTGCTGCCGGGAGCAGCCACCTATGGCGTGGTACACCGGGGCATCGTTCAGCGCTGCGCCACCAAATTGCCTGCCTATTGCGACGGTCTTGTGACAGGACACAGACACGGTTCGCGGTACAAATTTCCTGTTGCGCTTCCCTCAACTCCTGTAAACTTTCAACGGAAATAAACCTAGATATTTTCTGTCAGTCTCCCTGACAATTTTGTCGAATCGAGATTAAAATTTCAAGTTTCTTCGAAATCTATTGTCTATTTTATCCTTGTCCGTCCGCGTCGCTCGTAGAAAATGGTAGGGACACCCAAGGAGCTGAACGAAAATGGCATTTTCTATGAAAAGGCTGTCAATGATGAAGTCGAGGAATACTTGTTGGAAAATTATACTCAGGCTTCCATAGTCACTGAAGGGTTGCTGGAGTTCGAGCATATCCTCTCACGATCCAGCTTTGTAAGTCGGCGCGGAGGATGTGGCTCATTAATTGACGTGTCAAACGATAGGACCGACTTAGTAAAGAAAGCCAGCAAAAGATAAATAAAGATTTTAGAAGCTCTAAGATTCCTGCACAAAGTGCATCGTCCTCGGCGAAGGAATACGAAGCTAATTATCGGATTGTTGAGCACGATAAGAGATTTGACCTGGCGGAGAGTATTTCTATGAAGGCTACGAACATTGGTAGTGCCAAGGAAGTCCGTTGGTCTGAACTAGTAAAGCACGAGATCTTCGGGAAACTAATAATCTCAGCACGCCAGGCAGAAGGCATAAGAGAATATGAGCCTATGCAAATAGTAGACAGAGTCAGAGTGTGCGTATGAATCTTATGTCATGTCTCTTCTTAGCAGCCTATCTGATACGGTTGAGGACAGTGAAGATGAAGACCTTTGGAAACACGGCCGAACGGCCCTACGAAAAACTACACCCCATGATGCTACTCCCCTTTCGGCTGCTAAAGCGGATCTCTATATAGCTCTACCTATCATCAAACGAGCTTCAAATTGTCGAGGATTCCACAGAGACGATCCGATTCAAAACTTCAGTGAGGATAATTTGACTAAACTGGAAGAAATTAAGAACGGAAACCTAATCTCGAATCCTATAATAAAGTTAGATAGAGTGAAAGGTATCGAACCAAAATATATGGTCTGCTTTCCATCTGCAGTTGTGGAGATAAAGCACCATGAGGTGAAAAAGTCGAAGAAAACACAGTGCTATTGCCAGGCGGCTAATGCTTCGTCAACTGCATTGTCAATGCTAAGCCGACTGTATCTCCTGCAAGATCGCGAAACTAATGACATTAATTTAAAGGAACTTCGACCAGTGGTCTCTTTTACTTTCATCGGGTACAAGACTAGGGTTTGGATATCCTTTGTGTCCGACTGCTCGATTACAGATGATGCGATTAGCTGTGCCTATGTGAGATTTCCCTGATATTATTCAATTTCAACCTAAGACAGAGTCTCTAATAACACTACAGGATATGAAATGTATCTGGAAAGGAGACCTGCGTGACACTTGGGACGCCGTACAGCTATGTCGCATTGTTGAAAATCTCCATTATTGGATTGTAAGGCATTTCCGACCATGGGTATCAAGCTGTCTAGATAGCTGGAGACGGTCCCTCGAGGGAAATTACAAGATTGGCAAAAATGGGGTAGCGAATGCTGGATCAGACAATAAAGGCTCCGAAACATCATCTGAAAATGAGGAGGAAGATTATGATAATGATGATATGGACGGGTCTGACGACAGAGAACGCAGCGAGGATGATGAAGATGATCAACTTGAAGAAGAAGAAGATGATGATGATGATGAGGAGGAGGAGGAGGAGGAGGAGGAGGAGGAAGAGGGGGAGCAGGAGGAGGAAGAAGATGAAGATAATGAAGATAACGAAGTTGAAGAAGGTGAGGGTGATGAAAATGAGGACTGTGAGGATAGCGACAACGACGAAAATGACGACGTAGAAGAAGATGAGGAGAGCGAGAATACTAATTTGACTAAAGCACGACACAGGCCGTATGCGGGAGCAAACAATCTCCCTTATCGAAGCCGCAAAAGAGCCTAGACCTTATAAGATCACGAGGGTTTTGACAAAGACGATTACAGAAAATATAGAAGGTGAAGAAGTTGGTCTGGTTAAAGGATTGAATCACCTTATACTATTGTTTGCTAGCTTCACTTCATAATTAATACAAGCTTCTACCGACCAAGGGTTCAGCTACTTCTTGATATGAGGTCTAAGATTGCGCATGTTGCAGAAAGATATCAAGGTGAAAGCTTAGCTGTGCTGGCTTGAGTCCTATACTGATCAATTAAGCTACAAGGGAGTATTTAGATACAGATCCTTAATATACCCTTTTAAAATCTGTAAGCACTAATTTATGCATCTGTGAGTCGTTAATATAGAGGTTGTAGACCCGGATAGTTCTCTTGCGAGATTTACGATCCCATATACGTTTTTGGATGGCTGTTTCAATATAATCTTTAAATAGCTAAATCGCATGATATATGGCCTGAAGGCTCAACTTGGTCAATATACTTCAATAGATTTTTTTCTTCTTAAAAGTTGACAACTCCTCAACTAATTGGCGACTATTCTTATACAAACTGTCTTCAAAAGCATGGGTATGAGTTGTCATGAAGAGATTTAATAAGGACTCGGGAGAGCCTATGGTATTACTCACCTCAACACAAACTGCAGGTGCTTGAACTAGTGGCAGGGCTATCATAAGGAATATGAAACCTTCTGCAAAAGCAATCTAGAATAGAATTAATTATTACCGTTTGATACCATGTCTTGAGAATGCTTACCGCTGGAAGGAGGACTGAATATTGTAACTGAGGCTAGATATTGATATTGCAGAGTTCAGAATTTGATAAGTTGCTGAAGGGGGACTAGGGGTAAGTAGATTTGCGTGTAAAGCCTCATGCATTAGGTGTATTGACATGGTAGCTCCCGTTTCGAGGGAATGGGGGCGCGTCGCCATTTCCGCGTGTTTTATTGGCCATGTCAAAGTCATGTAGGGGAGTGGCGTGAGCAAAGCTAAGAGCATGGTTGTGTGAGGGTTGCATTCCTCGCATTTAGGGACAGTTGCTTTTAAGGCGATGGCTCCGGGGGATATAATCGTCGCTCCTATGCGACGTACGAGGCAGTCGAAGAGAGCCGACGAGTACCACTTCGGTGCATTTACTGGTATTTTACGGCTGAGCAGTACCTGCTGTGTAACACACCCAAGAACTGGCACCCAGGTGTAGCACCAATCACACCTCGGTATTTGCCGCTAATGCGTGAGACCACCAGCGCAATTTCAGACACAATCCCGACCTGAGCAAGTGTGGAATTGTTACGATTGGGAATTGTCTACGAATAGGAACTAACTGGGCTAGGATTCTGCACAATGAACTGACTCTCTTTGTTGATATACAGGCGTGTGAAGGACTGGGTAGTCTCGAGTTTTGCGTAGATACCGCCTCGATGTTGATATTTTCTGGTAGTATTCACCTCAGCCACCAACACGACTAGTGTGGGGCTTCCGGGGAATACAGGAGGTGCATATTAAAACATAGATCCACTCACCAACAAGCCTTCTGCTTAGGTAGTAATCATCCCCCACTCTCTCAGGTCTGGCTTTATGTCCGGATGTCCCTGGTTTGATTTCGTATCTCTGGCTTTCTCTTCTTCCGGTGAAACCTAATCTTCGCCTCTCCTCAATTCCCCAGCAATGACGAAAGTTGTATGTGCCACATGGTGATCTCGAAAGCGAACATTATAAGAAGATCTAACTTCGATGCAGAGCCTTGTGACTACGTCCAACACCTCGGGACGAGCGGCAACAACTAGTTCGGCCGGAACTTTCACTCCACAGAGCGGTAGTACGATAAGCCCACGATCAGAGCCCGCCGACAGGGCCACCTCTTCCACTAAAAGACGAACTGAGGCAAATGTTTCTACGAAACTTGCTCGAGACCAAGCATTGCCTTCAATTGAAGGGAATGGAGATACTTTTCCCTCCGAAGATGGCCATACGACAACCACGCCACCCTCTAGCACCTCTGAGCTTAGGGGGAAGAATTCGACAGCTAAGGGTAAAGCAGCACTGCGTGAAGGACAAGATAACTTAGTCTCGGGTATAAGAAATGTTCGATTATCTAGCTCAGGACCAGATATAGATGTGTCTGACATGTCTATCGCCATTGAGAACATAGCGAACAGTCCTGGAAATAATTCTATACTACGGGAACCTACGTATTTAAGCGTTGATATTGGCTCCTCTGGTCGGCGACGTTCAGGCAGTCGGTCCAGTTCACAACATCGGGGACCGCCACATAATGTCGCAGATGAAGAACTTATAGATGACCACTTCCACGAGCCGGCCGTCCAGCAAGCCTTCAGGGATGCTAAAGAGCTCATGTCGGAATTAACAGCCGTGTTTGGCAGCGGTTCCTTCCAAATCGGTCCTGACTCTACACTGCAACGGCTTCACAAAGAAGCCGAAAAATTAGCTTCTTTTCAATGCGCATCGTCTCGGACAGTTGGGTTTGTTGGCGACTCGGGTGTTGGTACGTTGCTTCATAAAGCAGACTTATGCACTAATCTGATATTAATTTTACCTAGGTAAGAGCAGCTTACTTAACTCGCTGCTAGATTTTAGAGAGCTTGCTAGAAGCGTGAGTAAGACGCTATGACTATGGCTACATATAAACTTACTGCTATACAGAGCAACAGTGGAGCGGCATGCACATGCGTCGTCACAGAATTTCATTACCATGACAATGATGATTTTATCATCGAGAAAGAGCTCTTCACAATGGATGAGATCATGGGCCAAGTGACTGAGTTACTTCAATCTTATCGCAGCTATTATTTAAGCAACATGGATATGGACCCAGATGACAAAAAGAGTCAGGAAGAAAGAGCAACAATAGCACAAGACACCTTCCAGGCTATGTTCCGAGGCCGGCTTGAGAGCGAACAATTTCTCATCGATGGACAAGAAACCACTGTATTGGAGACTCTACGCTCCTGGGCACAGGAAATTATGCCCTCCACGATGCGTGGAAGAGAAGTCACCGTAACGCCAGCAGATTGCTCTACTCTCTTGGCACAATTCACGTCAGAGCAGTCTTCTGACCAGCAACCCTCAGTGTGGCCCTATCTACGAAAGATCAAGTAAGATCAAATCGTAATTGAATCAAAGATGCGTTAGGTTACAGCTACTGACGAACTGCAGGGTGTTCTTGAAAGCACATATACTGAGTAAAGGACTCGTGCTTGCTGATCTTCCAGGTGATTCATGGCGTAATTTATATATGACAAAAGACTAAATAACGGCAGGACTACGTGATCTGAACTCTGCTCGGCGAAACATCACAGAGAGTTATATACGTGAATGCGATGATATTTTCGTCGTCTGCAATATTGGTCGGGCCACTACTGATGCCGGAGTTATGAGTGTTTTTGAGCTTGCACGACGGGCCAAGCTATCGCACGTGGGCATCATTTGTACAAAATCTGACGTAGGCCAATGAGTTGTGAATCCTAATTTATGATGCGGTAACTGATGAAATTTCCAGGATATCAAAGCGGATGAAGCCAAGAAGGACTGGAAAGGCCAAGAGGGCGAAGATGTTGCACGACATATGGAAGCAATTGCCAGAGCTCAATTAGACATAGATAATTCAAAAGCAGAACTTGAAGACTATGGTTATGATACCGATGAGCTGTCAGAAGGAGAGAAGGAGGAGAAAAGGAGACTCAGGAAACGCTCTGAACAGCTCGAGTAAGTACTGAAACATGTTTGTTCACTTGTCACATAACATGGCTGACCCCCGCAGAAAGCAACTGAAAGACCATAACTTTAAGTAAGAGCTCAGAGAGTTAGTCAGATGACAAGATATACTTTTGAGTGCTAACACAACACAACCTCTTTAGATTAAAGCAGTATCTAGTCATAACTCGTAATAATATCGTTACGAAGTTGCTTACCGATATCTATAAAGAGAAGGTGTATGGTGGCACATTTAGAGTCTTCTGTGTGAGTAACGATAACTACTGGATGCTACGAAATAAACCATGGGATATTGGCCGTCCTCTCATGCAGCTTAGCGGAATCATCGCCGTCCGTACGCACTGTATATCAATGATGGCAGAGAGTCAGCTTCGTGCTGTTAAGAGGTTTATCCGAGACTCAATTCCAGCCATCCTTAGCGAAGTCACGTTATGGGTTCAATCTGGAGCCGGCAGTGTGAGCGCAGAGCGAAAGCAGGCTCTTCGTGAGAGACTTAGTGCACTTGAGGCTCGACTAAAGATAGTAAGTGCTTATGTCATTATCCAGGTTATTGCAGAGGATATGCTAAATAACCAGGATCTAGATGGAAGTTCTTCCCGGCTCAGTAGATCTGGAGGACTAATAAAAAGGGAGTTTAAAACACAGATATATGACAGTACGGTACCCTATCTAGCTGTTGAACATTATTGTCATCTAATTATTGCAGGAAAACGGATAGATGGGTGGAGGCGGGAGGCGGGAACTGCAGCAGATGAGTGGGCTACCGTAAGTATTGCCACTGCCATTCTTTTCAATAATCTAAGCTCTAATAATGTACATTTAGTGGCATCACTGTAAGTGCCTATGGCAAAAATAGTAAATAGCGTGCACTGGAACATACTGACGACAATACAGCAAGTTACTCCGCGTTTTGTCGTAAAAATGGCTGGCACTCAACCGGCGCAATTGGTTCTCGTAACTGGAACGAAGAGGTAGTAGACAAAATGGCCCGAGACCTGACTACCCCATGGCAAGGCTTGAAATCAACTGTCGAGAATATGCATGAGGGCATCATAGAATCGGTCGAAAAATTAACTGATTGGATGACTGAATACCTAGGTAAACATTACACCCTAAAAGATATATACTATCTTAGTTGCTCACCTCGTAAAACTGACTTTATATGTATTCGATTGCTTACCATGACCTAGATACCGAGCTACCCGACTTTTCTGACTCTACCGACACTCTCAAAAAAGCATTGAGATTGCGCCAGTGCCTTTTTATAACAAAGCTAGAAAAATTGTATGACGACTTTGAAGCCGGACTTACGTGAGCTTCCCTTTGATAGATTATATATAACAAGTTTGACTTTACCTAGTATTCTCGAAACAGATGCCTTCTCTGGTATTAATACCTCTTTTATTGGGCGATCTATGGAAAGTTCTTATCACGCCGCCAAGATGCAAAGCGGCAAGTGACAACACGGACTTCTCCGACAATAGTTTTTGCTAACGATGCACTAGGTGGTGGCAGTGATATGCGAAGGAAGAATATTATCAGTAACAAAGTGAAAAGCGAAAATCTCTTCAAAGACATTATGAAGAAGTTCCGGGACAAATTAAACACTTTGGCTGATGATCTCCAAAGTAGCCTAGCAGTCGCAGTGAAGGATCATCTTGATGATGTAAAGAAACTGCTAGACATTATAAGGAATGAGAATAGTATATCAGAGAGCGAGCAAAATCCAGAGCTCCGAAACCGTATAGAGGGGGCGCTAACAGCGGCGAAGGACGAGATTCGTCGCATTCAGGATATTATTGGCACCTAAATATCCTTACAGGCTCCGCGGTAGATAGTTTTAGTGTCATCCTATGCATAGGAAACTCTAGGAATTCTCCCTAATCTCCAAATATCAAAATGCATGACATGACCAAGAACATATTAACATATAGCCGTCGTATATGCCAGAGTAACAAGGAATTTTTGATAGGATACACTATATTAGACTTCGAGTACATTTACCGAGGAAGCACTCACCCGGCACAACTGATGCTGACAAGTTGTTGAAGTTCTATTTCGACTGAGAAAAGCCTCTTATGGTTAGTGTTCGATATTATTTTAATGTTACTTTGCAGTATCTGGTATAATATTCGGCTCGATTAATTTCTACGTGGGTTGGAAAGTGGGCAGTTCAGTACAGAGCTCACCAAAGGAGGATAAGAACACCGGAGATCAGAATACCCAAAATAGAGCCCCTAGTGGAGATGGCACGTTTTACTACAGGTTACACGAAAAATAGGCTTCATCATTCTTAACCCTGACCAGAGCCAGCCATTGATTGGCATGATAAACGCTCACTGGACTGAAATGTAACGTATGATATTTTTTGTCCAAGCATCTACCCCGCAGTTTTCAGCTTCTTGTTCGATTGAGCGGCTGGCGATGCACTAACTCTAAAATTGGATTCTATTGTTTCATGTTGCACAAATCAATTCACGGAGAGGTATCCGCTCTTTGACGGCGCCAACAGAAAATGGCACGTGCCGTGTTTCGGCGCTAAATGAAACTTTGGAGATTCATCATTGTACCTATAGCTGATTGACAATATGCGCCAGGATAACCAGGCGCCTATCAGACTGGGAAAATGTAACTAACGTAGGAAACCTCAGGTATTAGCACGTAATCATTTCTCTACCTTCTATAAGTACTTAAGTAGACTTCCGCCTCTTTGATTTACGCGGCAATCTTTGGACAGCTCGGATTTGTTTTACAATTATTTTTCCTGCCCTTTCCTTTCTAGAATTTCACTTATGGATCGGGTAATTGGTCTCAGTTCTGGGCTTGGAAGCTTGGTGTCTCTTACCGTAGAGTCGAGCACTGCACTTTGCCGGACCATCAAGAGCCTTCAGAATAAAGAAACAGTTGTACTAGAACTTCACAATGAGGCAGATGATTTAGATTCAGTATTGAGAGCGCTTGAAGAATCAATGGAAAACATGGCTGTTGAGGTGGAAATCCTGAGGCAACCTCTCACTCGATGTCAAAATACCTGCAGAGATTTTAAAAGATTGATCGACGAATCAACGAAACACTCTACGGAGGAGCGGACCAGTACCTGGGACTGGTTAAGATTACAGTATATGGGAGAGGATATTAGAGGGTTCAAAAGTATGCTGGCAGGATATAAGTCTACAATCACGATTGCACTTATGTTTAATAATATGTACGTCCCATATACCTCTTTTTAATACTCCGTTAACTAATCATATTATAGTCAGACAACCAAATACACAAAAGACGTCCTTGACAACTACAAAAAACTTATTGAGACTACTAAATCTGATCTCGAAGTCCATTTGCGAGAGATAAAAGATAGGTTACAGTCCGGTATTGCTGAAGATCAGACGGTTTCTAAGTTTGGGGCTTCAGAACGTCAAAGAATGGAAGAGGAAACGGAGAGCATTCAACAGTCCCTGAAAATTTGCGCAGAGGTGTCTGCATACATGGAAAGGAAGGCCAAGACTCATCTGCCGACTTCCATCACATCACCGTCGGAGATATTCAATCCTGCCTCTTCATTCACAGAGCCTAACTTGAACAAGTTAATCTTGGCAGAAGCCTTCGTTTCGTCCCAAAAGGAATTTATTAGCGCTCAATTGCGGTTGCAGCAAAATCTTCATTTAATCAAAGGGCAGGCTCATACGACCCAGTATCATTTGCCTCAGCTAGAGGCTAGAGAAACAAGCGAACAGAGCTTAGAAGAAGAGGTTGATAGCATTACAGATTCTCTGTCTTTGTGCGACAGAGCGGCCACCCAAGAAGGCGAAATACGAAGGAATTTCTTCGAGGATGTTTCTGTTGGCGATGATAGCCAGCAGATTATTGTGTCTGTAAAGGAACTAATTTCAGCTAAGCGTGTGAAGGCGGGTGCCAGGTCGACACAAGTAATGGGGCAAATCTTGGGCCCGGATCTACAGAGTATCTCACGAGGACACTATCACTCCGCCGAAAAGAAGGAAAAATGAGCCCCGGTTGGCTATGTGCTGAAAGAATTAGTCAGGATAAGAGCCAGATCAAGAGTTTTTATGTACAATAAAAGTGTATTACTACAGACCTTATGACATGTTTAGATTAACGCTATAGAACAGTTCTGGAAATTTAGTGTTCAGAGATAGACATACAGAATCATATGACTTCGACAAGCATTGCATGAGGGTTAGATTCAGAAGGAGGAAGCGCTAAATGAACGGCGCCGCTCTCTTCCTAGCTAACTCTACCCCGCCTAGAATTCTGCCCTAATAATGGACCAGCGACGGTACCGTTCCGATATCTTTGCAACAACCGTAGTCCTCGTACGAACGATCGAGATAGTGACTCGATCAAGCATCTTCTATTCTGCATTTCCGCTGCTTAAAAGCAATGTCCATACAACGGTGTAGCTTCAGTAGTATCTCTGAATCATGCTCATATATGTATTCCACAACGCAAACCCTGCTGGTCACTCTATTCCTACGCAAAACAAGATCCGTAAAGAAATCCATCCCGCTATCCGCGTCCAGATCACCTCCCTCATACGCGGGGAACCACTTCTTGATAGGTCGATTGCCGGAGGCGATCTTTTGGCGGAAAAGGCTGATGTTGGTAAAGAAGATAACTATTTCGGTGTGTATGTAGCGGCTATAATTCGCCACCCTGTCAAACATGTCGAGATTCGCGCTCATTATGGTCTGAGGTATTAGAGTGATGTCCAGTAAGAATGAGGCGGACACTTACAGCACTTTCGTTTTCTATCAGTACCTCATCGTAGGCACTCATATCTATAGTGTAGAGGAGTGCTGTCACGTCCCAAAAGTAGTGCATAGCTTTCACGGCAGACCGCCTAAACATACGAACGTTATTTATTAATCGGTAGGTCGTGGCTTCTATTTCCACGACATATTCCCTAACTAAACCAAAATCGGCACGGTTTAAATAAAGCATGTCTTCTTCGGATGGTACGTAGCTGTTGGAAAATATACGAGTAATATCTGTGAAAAAACTAAACCTGTGTAAGTAAGGTGCTTGACATATTATCCCTTACTTACTGCTCGAATTTTGCAAATACTCTGTCATCACAACATTCGGCCAATGCTAGTTTGACTTTCGCATCTGCCCAAAGCTTGATAAATGATGGTAGGCAAGTTCTTGGAACATTTTCATCTGGAGAGATGTGACGCTGTGCACATATAAATAGTGCATATGCCTATTCCAATTAAGAAGAGACTCACAGGGGGGTAAGGCAGTTCTTACATTGTTTTCTGGGTATTCGAATCGACTCCTTGCGGTCTTCCGCACAGCAAGCTCTAGTTGATAGAGCAAGTAATTAAATACTTCTGAACGATTTTCTCGCTCTTTGAGTGGATTGTAGTGAAGCTCTATTTGCTCCCACACTCTACACGGTTGTTCAAGCTGTTCGATTCCTGCTAGAAACATTCTTTAATACTGGACACAGAAATCCATTATAAGATTCACATACCAGCCAAAAGAACGGTTTTTGGTTCTTTCCATAATTTATTATGGTGCCGGAGAGTGGATTCAGTCTTAGAATAATATGACGGACGAATGGCCCAACAAATCCTGGTTATTTGCTCATACAGTCGACTGACGAAAGGGAGATTATTCGTTGAATTATCAAGAGAATTTGGCCAGGGAAACTCCCAGATAACATCAGCTGCATCCGCGAGGAGTGTATTAACTATAGAGGGGTCTTCATTTGGAGTTCGGCAAGTCGAATTTGTATACCACACATCGTTGAAGAGTTCGAAAAGAGAAACGGGAAGAGGTGCACTGGAGGGAGCTGTAAGATCCGTCTTCGACAGAGACTCCTTTATACTGGTTGCTAAGACTGGATTTCTTCCAGTTATTTTCTTTATTAGGTCGCTCGTAACCCGGTCGTGGTGTTCTACCTTTTCTACATTTTGGCTTAAAGTTTGTCAGCTCATTGGCAAGGCACACAGGGGATAGGACATAAAGGTACCAGTCCATGATATCTGTGGTCAAACATAATGCAGTATTTAAATGATCCAGTCTTGGAACAATTTTCCTGGCGTCTACTCGTCTGAACGACTCCTTCAGACGTGCCGTGACGACTCTTTCATCGCTGACTTTGATTTTACCAAGAGAGGCCTCGATGTTAGAACACAAAAGGATGCACTCTGTGAGACCCCAGACAAGGCTCTCTGTGATGGTCGACATCTTGGGGATACTGACACTAGAATTGAAGGACATATGCCCTTGGATCACGTAGAGTGAGGATGTCATGCTGAGTAACGCATCTCTGATGACTTGAACCTGCCTTGGAGAATTGTTCGTCGGGATGGTGCTATATATAAGGAGCGGGAGTGTCTTGGAAGAAAAGGCTAACAGGCCCGTGATTGCCTGGGACACGGTGAGGGGATTTTTTCCTTCGGGCAGGGAAGAGAGAGAAGATGATGGAGGTGTTGCCATGATCGATCAGGATGGAACTTATGGCTCTGACGATGTGAAATCCTGGGGAGGCAACAAATAAATGTGGCACTCTCCGAACTGAGGTCCTGCTGCTGGATGTTACATGTGTGATCGACAGGACGAGTCCTGGATTGTTGGACCTGCAAGGCTGACGGCCTCGCACAAACATGGCAGGTCGATACATCGTTGTGTATAATACAGCACGCTACGAGTACAGCCCTGCCTTTAGGAAGCAGCAGCTTTGCCATCGACGGCTACATTACTTTGGTATAGCAAACAAGAAATTGCTTTCATGCAAATTGCCTATGCAGCTGGTCTGTCCAAAGAACTTTCCTGGCGCTGTGCACGATAAAGAAGAGACGGCATGATCCTCAGCCGCGGCTGGTCTGGTCAACTTCCCGTGGAACAAATAGTTATTTTAGTAGCAGAAGTCTAATCTCGCCATCTGCTCACTTAGGTCAATTAGACGGAGGGGCGCATGCTTTAATTCCTTATATTTGACGAAGAGCGATGAACGATCCCCGCCAAAGAGGGATGTTTTATTTAAATGTTAGGACAAGGAGAAGTGAAACTGTGATTTAGTTGTAGAATGGGGCTGAGCAAACATACTTGATTGAAGGGCAAAGAGATAGTTAACAGCAAACAAAAAATGGACGAAGCTGGTCACCTTGTGAGTCCATCATGATCCAACCGCTGGCCGTGGGTGTGGCATTGACTTTGGAGTTTCCACTTGCGAGCTTCAACCACGCGATATTGATGCTGGTAACAGCTTGTTTCTCGGATGCTTGATCCCAGAGCCACTGGTAAATGCATCGTAGCGCGCGAAAGTCTCGCTGGTGCTGATCAACGCTAGGCTGAATTCAAACTTCTGAACACTTGCCGAGATAGCTGTCTGCCTTGCCAAAGAAACTCCAACTTCAACACTGTGGAGGCTGAGCACAGTGTGCAACACATCACAATAGCTATGAAGGAATACAATATTTTTATCGTGATCGCAAGTGCGATACTCGTGATGTTTGTTTTCCGTCACCTGTTCTGGCAGCTTGCTTCTACTAGGTCTTATTTACACGCCAGCTGGAGCCTGCGAGGCGTGGCCTCGGTAACTCCTCACCTAACTTAAGTTACTTCAGAGTATTGATTATTCATCGCAATGTCTATCACTACTCAACAACCCTCTCTATCGGATAGCCTTGCTCTAGTCAACTCATTCTATGGCCCTGGTGCGACGGCTTGTTGGTACCTGACATGCCTTTCATGTCTCATATCATAGGGGATTCGTGGAAAAGCGATAGTTATCAACTTAAATATGATGTGATCTTTGGCAGAATTGATGGGGGAGATGAATGAAAGCGCCAAGTTAACCCTGCTAGGGAATCTATATGGCGGGAGCGCACAGACGCGCCACAATGAGACACGCACTATCATAACTAAGGGCTCGTGGGCGGCTTAGGATGCTCAAGCTCTTCTCAGGTGGAAATCGGCCGCTGCTCACATCCGGGGCTCAAACGGAACTAACAAAGATATAATTTGACTTTGACTATTTTAATAGTCGGCGCCGCTTTGGGTTCGGTGACCAGGCTGAGCAGGCTGTACAGGGTGAAAGCTGAATTATGTGGGGCCATGGCATGGGTAAGACGAGCAACCAACTGCATGAGAATTCAATGCAGTTGCCCTCTAATCAGGCAGGTGGGATTAGAAACTTAAAATGAGATGTGGACTCCTGTGCTGTATATAGAATCACACTTCCGCAATGGAGCTTGCCAGGCTAGATTGCTCCATCCCGCGGGCCCCTATCTGAAATCGTGAACCCAGCAGCCGTCAGGAATGTTACGCTGTTATAGTTTAGACGCGAATCAACATGGCAACTAAGACGACCGAAGACGCTAAAAGACGACAAAAGACTATCGACGAACTCGGCATCAGATTTCTGCCAGATGTCGACCCAAAAATTTGGCCGGAATCCCATCGTACGACCTTCGGACATATTCGGACACTTGGGCATACCTTCTGCAATGAGTGGGAGAAAGAAGTCTGCGCTAATTGGCGGGATGCTCCATGGAAGACTGACACGCGTGAACGAGCTCGCAAATTAGCACTAAGAGCAAGGAGCTGCCGTGATCAGGACATGAAAGAACGCGACTGGCGGAGTCATCTGGAACCATACATATTCCAGAGGTTCGAAGACGATGTCTCCTGGTAAGTGCTGTAAAGCACAAATCTCTCTCTGATTGGAACAGCCTATTTTTGTGACTCACGATTCATAGTCGGCATTGTGCTGGGAGAATATGGCGATCGCATATCGAAGCCGTCGCGGATCCCAAAGAGGCATTCGCATCTCTCCTCATTAAGACCCAGAAGGAGAGAATTGTATGCAAATGCTCATTGTGGGAGCCGGGCGCGTGCGTTACCCAACTTGAAAATATGTTGCTCATTATTGCTGATGGTAATATGGTGCCATAGAGGAAATGCCAATCCATCCAAGATTTTCGACTTTACAGAATCTTCTCACTTCAAACTGAGCCCTGAACTACAGTCAAAACTAAAGCGGAAGCGTGAAATACCCGATAAAGTATTTAGTTTGCGAAAGAACGGGACGCTTCATTGGCTGCTCAAGCATAAGGATAAAAGAGAGGAGTACAGCGGCCAAACTATAGAAGAAGCTCTGTCGCCAACTCTCTTTCCCCAAAGTCGGTTGCCAACGGTTTTTCCATTCCTCTTGCTGGAGTCAAAGACCGATTCGAGCACAGACTCGTTCCAGGCTATTCACCAGCAATTGGCCTTGCTTGCAAACGAATCTCTTCTCATCCAGGACAGACTGCGCAAAGCTGCAGGCTCAACAAAATGGATCGCCGGCCCTTTAGTTTGGTGCTTCTCACACAAAGGCCCACGGTGGCAATTATCCGCCGGTTATAATGCTGATAAAAAGAAACGAGTCAGGGTAGTGAGTAACTTATCTCGTCTCGTGTTAGGGCGCTAAATAACAGGACCCTAGGAGGTAGCGGTACTCTGGGAAGCCAATATCACGACGGAAGATGGTTCAATCCAACTGTTATTGATTGTCGATTATATATGCGATTGGGCACGAAGTGTTCACCGGGAAGCAATAATCCGAGAACTATATGAACTGGCGCAACCATCATCGGACGCTCCCAGTGATAGTCTCTCGATTGAGCGATTGACTATTGACTCCTACCGCGGCCACCGGAATGATCACAGCCTTTGGCAGGACCTGGCAGGTTCCCAAACAATAGAGAGGAGGCTCAATCGAGTAACAAGTTGGCGTGCGAGTCTGGGGGACTCGGGCGTGGATTCCAAACTTGAAGATAACCCACTACACCAGTACGATTCTCTTCATGGAGTTATCCGCGATGTTTTGCATATCCGATCTCGAATGATATGTCTGTATATAACAGAGTCGACACTCAACGAACTGACCCGATGCAGGCCACTTGAAAATCAATCAATTTATGTTCTAAAGCAAATTAAAAATCGGCTTAAAGAGGAAGAACCAGTGTTTGTTCAGCAGTCAACGCTTCATGAATTGGAGGAAAAGTGGACCGGACACAGACGAGATCACCAAGTTCAAGACAATCCGACCGACGTCCTCCAGGTTTTGTTCACGGTCTCAGCATATGTGGAGTCTGACTGGAGTCTTACTCGAGAGTTGTGCGTTTTGGCGATCTCTGAACCCGCAAAGTTGCTGCTCCACGAGAAAGTTGGGACGAGAGCTGATGGTAACGGCAAAGGTTATATGAGAGAGCGGGCCGAGCTGGGACTTTCTGTCCGCTCCTTTAAGACTGTCTCAAAAATATTCATGCCATACCTGAATTCTCCTGTCAGGGAAACGTTACTTGCCTGCCTTTACAGAACCTCGCTGCAACCAAAGTTCAAACCGCAACTAAAAAGGTTGGCACAATATGATATCTTACACAAGTGGAAGAAGTCTGGTAAAATTATCTGTGCGATGGACCCTTCAGGAGGAAAACGTTCTCGAGGTATCGTGTGGTTTATTTATCGACATCATAGGATCGGGAGCAATGATGCATCGGTTTCATTTCTCAGGGTATCTGAGAAGCCTAATAATGAGCTCCGATCTCATAGTAAGCCATCTGGAATGAATCCATGGGGGACATATAAGCTGGGAGCGAAGGAGAAAGCATTGCTAGTTTATTCGGACCCTCTACGAGGCTCTTCAGTAGCAGAGCAGGCCCGATACTGCATCTACATCCTTGACTACACACAGCTTGGGGACCTCATCGTGGATCTTACCAAAGGGTTTCTTCATTTTGCATCCTGCAATATAACCCAAAAGATTAGTCCGACGTCGGGAAAGCGGATCGATTGGAATTCGTCGAACAACATTAACTACGGAGAACATCTCAAGAATGCAACCAAACTGCTCGTTTATCTAAGGGATACATTACTTTGCAAGGATTCCAATGATGATGCGGATGAAAACTCCAATTCTGAGTACGATTTAGACTCCAACACTGACTCTGATGACAGCAGCATTATCAGTGAAGAGGATGCAACAGACGAAGACAACGCACCTGAGGACCACTATGTAACTGATGACGATGACCATTTAGAGGATGATGACTCCTATTCAGAGGACAAGAGAACTAGTGACAGTGATTGAATAGCAAGCATCGAATTTATAGCCTAATTATTTAATTTGAAAAGGGAGGTTGAGGTAAACATTTCACTAAGAGAGGTTGTGGGTATACTTTCAGTAGCACTCTCCTGCGAATGTCACGAATAGTTTACTACCTTTAATTGTTTGGACTTTACGCTGGTACCTTTGTGACCTTTTTTCAAAAATATCGCGTCTGTTTCGTCTGCGATGTCTCTCTTGCACCAGTTCGTCGTCCTCTGTATCGCTGCAGCCTTGTCCCCAATACTCATGTCGAGTTCGATCGCGACCAAGGAGCAGAGAAGCCTGGGATTGGGTGAAGTACCGATGGATAATAGACCTAACAGTTACTTTTGTACCTGTTGTAACATCGTGATAAGAAGTCTCGTCAAGATCGGGTACCTTGGCAAGAAGGAGTTTTGTCACCTCCAAGACTCCGTTTTGCGTTGTTGGTATATCGCCTCTTCCTATCTTGTCCAGATACGTTGTGAAGTTTGTGGTGTCTTCCACTCTAAAATTTCTGACAATGCCTATCTCGAAATTGTCGATGCTCCTATACGTCACTGAACTGTCGGGTGGGTTTAATGGCTTGTTTGGATTGACACCAATATCGAGGAGATAGCTAACGAGGTCTGGAGACAACTCTCCTGATATTCGATTTGGAGTTAGAGCATGGGGCAGAATGCTATCGGCCGTGAGATACTTTGCCCCTTCTAAATAGCAGTCGCCATCGTATCGATCTGTTATCTTGCGTCTTACGTAGTGTGAAAGTCCATACTCGCATGCCAGGCCAAACACAGCCGGGATATCCATTTCATGGACAGAAAACTTCTCGGCCAGGTCTAGAATATGGTCCACAACAGTTGGATCTCCACACTCCTGGGATGCTAAATATGAAAAGTTAAATATCTCATCCCAGGTTTGTCGAGATCTCGAAGGGTGGACTCTCAGAGTCAGAAATGCTGCATGGCAGACCCTTGTCCAGAGAAGCCCGTCTGAACCCTGCTCCTCCAGTATGAGGCTTCGAATATCTGAGCGAAGTAAATAGTCCCTGACTGTCCTATGAAGGAAGTCTACCTGGTGCCAATTCATATCATTCATGGAAGACTTATATGTGACGACTTCTACTAACCCTTTACATCTTCCGTCCAGACGACGCCGCATCGTGTCATACTTGCCGGCAACGGCGGAAGGTGTAAGCTTGATGTCAGTTCCCGCCAGCCCAAGACTTGGATCCTCGGCGATGTCGTCAAGAAAGGCGTATGTTAGCAGTAATAAAGGCTCTTCCCTCGATAGAGCAATACGGAAAGTCTGGGCAGTCTGCTTGCGATAGAACTTAGGTATCGAGTCAATCATGTGCTGGAAATAACTCTCGAGATCTTCAGGAAACTGCTTAAGTCGCAAGTGCATGGTCTGGACCGTGTCGTTATATGTGAGGCCATCAAGGAGATCACGAACAACAAGGAATACCCAAAGGAAGACTCCCTGGGCTTTTTGAACGACTTCATCAATTAGGTCGGAATACCCGGCGTTGGTTTGAGACAATTTTTGGTACTGATCGTGCGCCATCAACTTGTCAGAGACGTATTGATATATGTCTTGTTTAGTTAAGTTCTCTAACTGCAGCACCCACTGAGTACTAGTCCCGAATGCATCCCCAAACTCTGTCCAAGGCCTACTCGATAGACATAGTTTGATATGTGGCAACGTTGCGAGTATCCGTAGCGTTTTCACAAGATCGCGATGATCTTGTTCACATTCGGCCTTGTACTCGTCCAGGCCGTCGATGAAGAAGCAGAATTTTGTTGATGCCTTGTGTTGAACAAGACACCTGTAGGCCCATAACAATTCCTCACGGCTCCATGTAGACATATCATTAAAGTAATGATCCATAGAGCTCGCGGAGTAATCTTCTTTAGAATCAAAAGACTGAGTATTCGCTCTATTCCTAAATTGAACTCGAGCGGCGCGGACATGGCATAGGAGTTCGGGGCATTGCCGCAGAATCTCAAATAACAACGACCTGAGTAGACCTATTTGAGACTTTTGCAATACAGTGCCTGAGTTCCAGAAGAAAAATTGAGCTGTTATCAAATCTTGATCCCCTGCCCAAATTCGGAGCAGCCTGTATGTTTGTGGATGGCCGGTTAAAAACTTCATTAGCGTCGACTTTCCCGAGCCAGCTTTGCCGTTGATCCAGAAAATTTGGCTTTCGCCTTGCAGCCAACTGGAAAAATGGACTTCTTGCGACATATCTGGTAAAGATCTCTTGAAAATCCAGGAAAAGGTGCTTTTGTGAGCGTCTGATAGGTTATCCTGGCGCATGTTGATTGTATCGAACCAGAGACTCAATAGTAGCTGCTGATCTTTCTGTATTCTAGAAACCTCATGGTCTAGCTTTTCAAGCTGCACCTCAAAAGCCTTTAGCCATGTGTATTTCTCTTCATCGCTACACTTAAAGACACTCTCTGTCGATGTAGATTGAGACGTCGCTTTATCGTGTGCTATGTCTCCCTGAAATGTTTTGCTAAGAGCCTGTTGGGACTGCTTTGCTAATTTTATGCCACTGTGCATCTTCAAATCATGCCTTGCATCGTTTAGCTCAAGGTTCTTGATACTGCTCGAGATTTTAGATATTTCGGCGCTATCGAGCAGAAATTAGCGTGAGGCAATAACCTATAGGAAATCTTCAATTATTACCTAATGATGACTTGTATGTGTAAGTTCAGTTGGCTCTGGAGGATAGATAGCCTGTTAGCTATCTCATTCACTTTATCGTGGTTCCATGCCTCTTTTAAGGCAACAACGAAGCTCTTCCACTTCGACTTCTGTCCCTGTAATTTTAACTTCTGCAAAGCTTGGAGAAGCTCTTGGCTGATGCCTCTTCCCTCAGCAGCCAGACGCCGCAGCTTATAAGAATGCTGCGGCGAATCCACAATATTGATTGCCATATTGCTGAGATCAGTCGCAATGACATGTAAAACAGCATTCTCTTTGCCACTGCCGGATGACGATTTGTAGATGGCTACAGCCTCGCCAAACAGTTTGCAAGCGAAGTCCACCAACTGGACAAGGTTGCTGGCAAGACCCAGCGCCGTGAGAGGCTCCATCGCCAGTGTGGTGCAAACTGAGTTCGAACAACGAGAGAACGCCTGATATTCTGATCCAGATCTTGGACAATGGGAGGTTTCTTCTGATTTCGCCTAACAGGCCGCCCTCATGGCACATGACCATTATCCGTTGTTGGCATAGGAGATTCGCCCAGGCTTGTACAACTGTGCAGCTGCACAGCCTGGGGACATGTGTTAACGGTGGGTTTTACGGGTTCGCTTATCTCAAGCCTCGCCACCCCTCCTTTCCACCCGCACCCTGCCGCCTACGTCGACTTTATGCCGTGTGCTTGGGAATCGGCTCCATGATAGACTACCAGAAGCCAGAAACAATAAATAGCAGATCTTTATGAAAATACGCCTGCCATTTTGTGTCACGGGTAAGGGGCTTCCTGCTGGGAGCTGGAATTTGCGACAATAATTTCATTGAAGAATTTTGTAGGAAGTCACACAACCTGACCCTTATCCTCTGCTGCCTCCTCCAAGCCTACTCTAACAGCGGGCTTGATGATTATCACCACTAGCGTGTGGATGGAGAACCAACACACACAATGAATGGATAGCGAAATACTTGTAACCATGGCGAGATCGAATACCATAGTTGCACATAGACGAAGATTACCATCTTAGATGCATTACCGCCGTGGCTCAGTGTTCTCTTAATAGATTATTGAGAAAAGAGTCTAGAGGGTTGAAAGAGGAAACACACATGTATTGAGCAATATAACTGGTTGTATGTAAACCAGACTTACCAGGGAGATGTTCTTATCTCGTGGATCATTTTATTCGTTTCATAAGAATTTGGACAAAGTCCTCAGTCAATTCACCTCCCTCTCCAAGTAATGCCATAAACTCAGAACATTGAGTCAGACTCTCGGCCTCGCAAACAACGTAAAGCATGACTAGTGATCTCAATTCATCAACCACCTCCCCACGATCTGGAGTGTTCTCGTTAGAGTAGACACATCTCAGCAGCTCCACAATGTCTCGTCGCCGTGATTCGAATAGAGTGAACTTCGTTAAAGTTTTGTGGAGCTTGTGTAGAGCAAGGATTTTTAGATTTTCAATGCCCCATTTCTCCCCGAAGATGTACAGTCCGGCGTGTCCAAGTAAAACTGGAGTGTAATCCTCTACAACACTGGAGTTTGGACGAACTTCGCAGCGAGCTGACCAGATTCTGACCGGTGTTTCTATATCATAATCCTTATCGTCAAATGACTGCCGTAAGAGGCGGCTTTTCGATTGCTTTTTGGGTTTTGTGGACTTGAATCCCCAGTCTGAAGGCATCTCTTCCGCTACTGCTAGTGGTTCAACCATCGGTTCGTGTATATCGTTGCTCTCCCGATCAGATGCAGAATCGTGTAGGGACGGAGCAACTGAGGGTGGGACTATAACATTTGGATCGGAAATAAACCCTGGAGTGATATAGTCTCCAGTATATGCAAACTGGCAAAACCGAACGAAGGTATTGTCGTCCAGATCTTCAAATGTGACTCTTCCATTCAAAGTCTCTTGCATTTCTCCGTTGACAAGTGCATTGAGTGCTTTTGATTGTTTGGCGATGAGATCTCGATGGACAGTATATTCCGTCTTGGTCTCATCCCCTATCACAAATACGAATTGTTTTGAACGGAATACACTAGTCACAAAGTAAGCTTTAGAAATCCGGCCATAGGGAGGCCGTGAAAGAGCTCACCAGGCTTCTAACTCTGCCATTATGAACTCCCAATTTGTTAAACTCAGTTCTGGGTAGTTGTATTTTTCTGAGGAGCAAAAGGCGGTAGACCAACAGAGGCGTTTCTGAGTTGTCATGAAACAGTCCGTGTGTAACATGTCGATTTTTGCCAGCGCAAGAGTCAAACTTTCTCTCACGTGATACGATCCTCTGCTACGGGCGCAGAGCGTGCTACTGTTTAAACCGTAATAGGGTATTGATACAGCCCTGACGCCATATTATATTAATTGCTACGGTCCACACGGTTACTGGTGGCCGTATTGTATCAACCGCATTACGGTTGTAATACGGCTGCGGCTCATCAGAATGCTGCGGGAAGCCACAATCTGCTTGCGAGGCTACTAAGGTCAGTCGCGGTATATGTAAGATAGCATTCTCTTTGCCAGTGCCGAAAGACGGTTTATATATAGCCACAGCCCCACCAAGCAATTTACAAGCAAAGTCCACAAACTAGACAAGATTACTAGCGAGACCCACCGCCGTAAGAGGCTCCGTCTCAACTGTGCTGCAGGTTAAACTCGAACGGGAGAGTGCCTGATATTCTGATCTACAAGTAGATCTCGGGCAATGGGACATTTCTTTTTATTTTGTCTAATAGCTCCCCTTAAGTACATGACCTTTTGTTAGAAGTTAATGAGAGAGATTTTGCACAGGACCGCACAGTCGGTGCAGGTAGTTTGCCATGATTTTTTACAGGTTCGCCTAGCGTTTCAGGCTTTCGTCCCACCCACACTCAGCAGACCTACAGAAAACGAAGTCCGTGGTGGAGGGAAATTATGACATTGGGCGGTGAATCGCTGTCATTAACAATAGCACATAACCCCTAAAACATCATTGACTGTCTAGCGGTCAGTTAGACTGCTTGTCGGTTTGTTTTTGCATATAGAGGAGGCGGGAATATAGATTCCGGAATTTGGTACTTGGGAAAAGCACTCGTGATACATATTTTACCCCATTCTGGATAATTGTTGGCTCGCTTATGGCGTCCTCGTATGTCGCTTCACCTACAACGCTGGAAATCTGCCTGAGGCGGGATCCGAGAAAGCCTTGCGAGGCTGAGCCAAGACTACGTCGGCCACCTCGTAACATTTATCTTCACAGATTAAGATCACACCGTGGGTATATCGCGACTTGAATAATCTACAAAGATACTACTAGAGCTACTCCGTCATCGCGGCAGCTGGTCAGCGATCCAAAGATGGACGGACTCAGCCTTGCCGCTAGTATCATTGCCGTCATTCAAATCGCCGCATCATGTCTGAAGCTATCCAGGAGATGGATCGGCCCCTCTGAATTTGGTTCCTCTGACCTAACTGCCATGACGACAGCTCTGTACGAGTTCACCGGCGTCATGAAGACCTTCCAGACGCATCTAGAAATACACGAGGACGACCAGGCCCGGCTCAGTAGCCTCGACCATCTCAAACCCGTTCTTGAACGGTGCAAAGAAGCGCTAGATACCATTAAAGACTTTATGGACCACGCCAACTTTATTGGAAAGCACTTAATAGGCTCCAAGTTTGACCGAAAGCTAAAGCCGTCGCTAAAGGCTTTAGGTGGAGCAAAGGAGCTGTTTATGTTAGCCTTGCATGCCGACCAACAGTGAGTTACAACTACTTATATCCTTCCTGTTTCTAAATATTTTAGAACAATCCTCCATGGACTAGAACAATATATTCGCAACCTAGCCGAAGACCTTCGAGATGTCCACGATACGGCAAAGAACAACGCCGTCCAGCTAGACGGATTGAGTAAAACGCAGAGTGCACATTTCAAGCAAACTAGTGATTGGCAAGACCAGGCTACTACTAGTCTGAAAAGACTGCGTGAAGATGGTGATATAACGCATCAAGAGGTCAAGAGAGTAAGAAGGGGACAAGATGATTATCAGCGTCAAATTATCCTCGACTGGGTTACTCCTATTGACTACGCTGCTCAGCAGCATGACTTCATTGGTCGCCGACAGGAAGGAACTGGTCAATGGCTTCTAGACTCCGCAGAATTCCATACGTGGTTGGACGCTGAAAGGCAGACCTTATACTGTCCCGGAATTCCAGGAGCCGGGAAGACAATTCTAACATCAATCGTAGTTGATGAGCTCACCGCTCGCTTCTATAACAATGAGAATATCGGGATTGCGTACTTGTATTGCAACTTCCGGCGCCAAGACGAGCAGAAGCTTGATCATTTACTATCAAGCCTACTGAAACAACTAGCGGGATGCCAGCCTTCACTGCCAAGTGCTCTGCAGGATCTTTACAATCAACACAGAAATAAGCAGTCGCGGCCATCAAAGTATGAGCTCTTAAGAGCAATTCAGTCTGTGGTATCTCTATATTCGAGAGTTTTTATTATTGTCGATGCACTTGATGAGGCATCCCAGCAATGCCGTACAGTATTTCTATCAGAGATATTCGGCATCCAAGCTAATGGTGGTGTGAACATCTTTGCAACTTCAAGACTCATACCACAAATCACTGAAAAATTCCAGTCGAGTATAAGCTTAGAGATACGTGCAAGCAACACGGATATAGCCACATATTTAGAAGCTCACATGAGACTCCTATCGTCGTTTAATGGATGGGACCGGCAGTTACGAGATGAGATCAAGGTCACAATATCGGATGCCGTCGATGGCATGTACGTTACATGATAATATTTGAGAGAAGCTGCCTTCACTAACGCCCTTGTAGGTTCCTCTTAGCACAGATTTACCTCGACTCACTTGATGACAAAACTACACCAAGAGCTGTAAGGAGCGCATTAATATTGTTCCAGAAACGAAGTCCGGGATCTAGCGAAGACGAAAAGCGCGAAGTATTAGACAGTGCATATAGGGATGTAATGGAAAGGATCCACGGGCAAAAGCCAGGATTTAGACGACTTGCTGAAAAGGTCTTATCATGGATCATTTGTGCTAAGAGGCCTTTAACTATACTAGAGCTTCAGCATGCTCTAGCAGTAGTTGTCGGGGATTCAAAATTCGACAACGATAATCTCGAGCAAATCGATAGAATAGTCTCTGTGTGTGCTGGATTGGTTACAATCGACGAAGAGAGCGGAATTATCCGCTTAGTCCATTACACAACACAGGAATACTTCGAACGAACGCAGGAGATGTGGTTTCCAGGGGCGGAGAGCGAAATTACGGAGACTTGCGTGGCCTACCTCTCATTTGACATCTTCAGGAGCGGATGTTGTGACTCGGACTACGAGTATGAGGAACGATTGAAATCAAACCCATTTTTCCAGTACGCTGTACGAAACTGGGGCCGCCATGCTCGCAAAGCTTCAACCATAAGCCAGGCGGTCATAAAATTTCTCATGGACGAAGCTCTGGTTAATGCGTCGAATCAAGGATTATTTGCAATTAAGCGCTATCTATCTGAAGAAGCTTATAGCCAGAATATTAGAAGGGGGAGAACAGGACTACATTTGATAGCTTACTTTGGAATTGACTCCATTGTGACGCCACTGCTCGAAACAAACAGGGTTGGTGCTGACTTAAAGGATAAAGGCGGTCTGACACCACTATCATGGGCTGCTGAGAGGGGGCATGAAGCTATTGTAAAGCTACTGCTCAAGACAGGCAAGGTCGATGCTGAATCAAAGGATAAAGATGGTCGGACACCACTATCATGGGCTGCTGAGAGGGGGCATGAAGCTATTGTAAAGCTACTGCTCGAGACAGGCAAGGTCGATGCTGAATCAAAGGATAAAGACGGCCGGACACCACTATCGTGGGCTGTCCAGTGGGGGCGTGAGGCTGTTATAAAGCTACTGCTCGAGACAGGCAAGGTCGATACTGAATCAAAG